>WSZQ02110173.1:0-49512 GCA_019419845.2 Weissflogia rhopalogaster
TTTAGCAAATATTCGCTAAAATATATGAGAAAAACGTTTTTAGTTTTAATAAATCGAATTATTTTCGTGAAAAGAATCGTTTAAGCACTTCGAGAGATAGATATCAGCAAAGGTTCAGGAATTAACATGCGCTTTCCGAACTTTTGGCAATTATTCGTTAAAATATACGACGAAAACTTTATTAGATGTGCAAAATCGTCTTATTTTCGTGATAAAATTCGTTTAAGCATATCGAGAGATCGATAGCAGCAACGGTTCAGGAATTAACAAGCGATTTCTGAACTTTTTGCAAATATTCCCCAAAATATATGAGAAAAACATAATTAGGTGTGTTTTATCGACTTATTTTCGTTAAAAATGCGTTTAAGCACATCGAGAGATCGATAGCAGAAAGTAACATGCAATTTCCGAACTTTTTGGTAATTTTTCGCTAAAATATATCAGGAAAAAACATGTTTAGATGTTCTAAATCAACTTTTTGTGATAAAATACGTTTAGGCACATAAAGACATCGATAGTTCCAACGTTTCAGAAACTAACAGGCGATTTTCGAAGTGTTGGCAATTATTCGCTAAAATATATAAGAAAAACATGTTTAGTTGGACTAAATCGACTTATTTTTGTGAAAATATTCGTATACAAGAGATCGATAGCTACAACAGTTCAAAAGCTAACATGTGATTTCTAAACTTTTGGCAAATATTCGCTAAAATATATGAGAAAAACGTGTTTAGGTGTGCAAGCATATCGATTTCTGAACTTTTGAAAATTCTTCGCTAAAATATATCAGAAAAAACGTGTTTAGATGTGCCAAATCGACATATTTTCGTGAAAAAATTGTATGGTAATTATGCGCTAAAGTATATCAGAAAAGCGTGTGTTTAGATGAGCTAAATCGACTTATTTTTGTGAAAAAATTGTTTAAGCATATGGACAGATATTCATGAATATTAAATGAAAAGATTAAATGAAAATTAAAGCTATTTTACTACAATGTCTACTTGCAAGACTGTAACACTAGGAACATCAACAAAACAGAAGCATCCAAACGATCGTCACTGAAATACTGCATCTTGAAATTTGTATCCAGTGTGAATAACCTCACGTCCACGCCGCTCACGAAATATACGACGAAAAATAATCACAGACAGCTTCAAATGTATAAATATGCACTGCTTCAGAACACTCTCCCTTCCTCTGTACTTATCAGACTGTCTCTCTCACAGTACAGATGCATATAAAGATGAGACGTATAAATACAATTCAACTTAAGCATATTTATAACCTTCAACATTCCGGAAATACAGATCATCTCATCCATATTTTAATATAATATTGATATCACATTATAGGATAATATAACTAATGGAATATTTCTCAAAATCATACCCACACAAATGTCGCAGAAGATATCAAATATCTGATAAAATATTATGTAGAAATGAGCAATTGCTTTATTTTTTATCAGTTTTTACTCTCTGTCTGAATTAAAACTATTTTAATTTAATTAATAATTGCAAAAATATTTCTATTTCAACAAAGTTTCAATGTCATTTTTAAAATTCTTATCATGATATGAATTATTAGACTATTGATATGAGCGCATGTGGATTAATTACAAATTGCAATGTGTACTCATAAGCTAAGTATAAGGCGACATGTCAGAGCTGGAAGTTTCAATGTTAATTGCCTTTAATTGACGTAAAATGTGGAGGCGTTGAATTTCGAATGTATTGTAAATGTTGGAAAATTGCTTTGTTATTACAAGTCGGCAACAAATATTGCGTCAGAAATAGTTATTAGCACATATATATTATTCATTTGAAGGTTACGGAATACAATCTATGGAAGTAAATTTGGTTGCCTAGTATGATTAACCTAGGCAACCAAATTTTCCTTCCACATTTGGTTGTCTAGGTTAATACTAGAATCTGACTATTAATTTTGAAAATTTTGAAAATTCAGTACTGAACAATTCTGTGCAGGACAATTCCGTACTGAACAATTCGGTACAGGACAATTCAGTGGTAGGTTGAAGGTCTACTTGCTCAATGTTGCTCAGGTGTGCACTATACAAATTTATTTCAAAATATATTTTTTGATTTTCTTCCGATTTTTCACCCGTCAATGATTTGTTAAGACATTCGTTTTCAAAATTTTAAGAGCGCAAGTTGCCCTCTAATAACATAATATATAACTAACTATAAGGAAATTCACATTTTATTTCTATGAATCAGTATTCGATTCTCAGAATTACAAAAATTGTGAATTTAAGGCACAAGGGAAACATTTGTCTGAAGCAAAGTTGCTTGACTAGGTTAATCATAGAATCTTTATTAACCTAGCAATTAAATCACTTAACCTAAAATGATTACCTAGCTTAAAACGATGTCCCAAACTAAATTCTATTGTGTTTGGAACGGTTGGATGTATAGAAATGATTGAACCCGAGGCAACATAAATGTGCCCCCTAATTAAACAATTAACTCCTATCACTCAGCGATCGTTTCATGCGTGGCATTGACGCATGCCACTTTTTGCTGCTGAACACCCAGACTGCATGCATGCAATAGCAATAAACAATTGCGCCCATCAATGCAATGTGCAATTATAAGCAACGCGTTGGCCGATAGGCCAACAGGCCGCATCGCATGTCGTCGCAAGGTGCACATGGTGCACAAATGCGAAATGCCAACATCAACGAATTTGCGAATATGCGCGCTGCGCAACAAAGCAATACAGCGCTAGACAAAACGCTGTGGCCGCTGATCCGATTCGGTGATTTGGCGCGGAGAGAAAATAAAAGTTTTGAAAAAAAACGGCGTGCTGGCGCGACGCGGAGTGGCGGACGACGTACATATTGCGATTGTGTCAGCAACAATCACAATCGAAAATCAATAGCGCCATCATCATCAGTATTGATTCGACGCGTGTGCATGCTGCGTGTGTGTGGTTGTATTTTTGATGATCAAGTGAATGGCTCCTGATCACATTACATCAGATCACATGACTGTATAACGCGGCGGTCTTCAACGAAATTGTGGATACATCGTTGTATTCTTTTAAGTCAAGACGTACCAATTCAAAAAAAAAATGTAATAATCTATTTCTCGTGAGTTTCATTCAAAAGTGACGTTTCTGGTTAAGTTCTAACGATTATTACTCAAAGTTTAACCTTAAAAACAGTTTCGATTGACCTAACCTCAGAAAATTAAAAGTGTCCTCTCAAGGTTATATAAAAAGTGTCGCTTTGTGGATATTTTATTATGTTGACTTAAAGTAAGTATTACGTAATATATATTATGCTAATTAACTATATTAATAGTTATTGTTGCTTTCTTTTTTAATAACTGAATATTTTAGTAGAATTTCTTGGAAGTGGTTTTGTTTGTTGTTATGCGCTACTTGTTTAATAACTTTCCTAAAACTTGCTGCGATGTGCAGTATGTGACTTAGGTAACTTTGCTCGAATACTTGCTGATGAGTTATTACTGACAATGAGTAATGTACCTATGGCATAAAATTTGAAACCTGTATTCACTAAATAGCAATTGCACACAACATACACAGAGACATTCACAATTTGTTTTCTCTATGTAATTGTAAAATATCCTATAAATAATTAGAGAATAAGGAAATATGAATGACGTTTAGTTGGCAGCTATTTATTTCAATGACGTAGGTGTATAATTGGTTGTCTATTGGTTGTCAAGATATGAGGCATATAGGTAGATGTTTGCACTTAAAGCGATGTGAAGGAGTATATTTTGCAACGGTGGATTTATTACGGACAATAAGTAAGATGTGACATAAAATTTGAAACCTATATTCACTAAAAAGCAATTGCACACAACACACACACACATACATTCACAAACAATTTTCTGTAGGTAATTGTAAAATATCCTGTAAATAATTAGAGAATAAGAAAATATGAATGGCGTTTAGTTGGCAGCTATTTATTTCGATGACGTAGGTGCATAATTCGTTGTCTAAATCAAAATATGAAAAGTAGGAATTCACGTTAGAGACACTTATATCCACTATTAGTGATCATAAAAATAATGACATTGTTTAAAAGTATTGAATAAAAAGTACTCAGCACTTATACAGCTTATTTTCTTGAATGACTCAAATCATAAAACGTAAAATATCCTTGACATATTTTTCTCTGCTGTCCTCTGTTATTGAAACGATAAACTAGCATATAAGTCAATGCACATCAATATGACAATATGAGATTCATATTACATAAAATACTTATGGGACATTTGGAGAATTATAAAAATTCCTTATGTTTATAACATGTTTTCCCTGAGCAATATTCTCTATGTAGATGTAAGCAGATGTTTACACTTAAAGCGATGAGAAGTTAGCAGCAGGGCTGATTTTTCATAGATTTTGCAACGATGGGTTTATTACTGACCATGAGTAATGTGTAGCATAAAAATTGAAATCCGTATTCACGAAAATACAATTATACACACTCAGTAATTGTAAAATACCCTGTAAAGAATTAGAAAAAATAAAGAAATATGAATCATTCTTAACTGACAGCTCTTTATTCGATGACCATAGGTGTATAATTGGTTGTCTATAACAGGCTGTAAAAAGTATGAAATCACGTAAGAGTCACTTATGTCCACTGTTGTGATAATAAAAATGATCACATTTTGTGTATATAGGAAATTCGTTTAGAAAGGCAGTTCACCTTTAATAAAGGATTACAATAGAACGCTACGAGATATAAGTAAAAAATGAGATTACGTATATTAGTCGCTAATCCTAATTCTCTGCTGGAAGGCTCGCTGCTAACTTCTTATCAGTTTCACTTAGGTGTTTGGTTATAACCTAACCCAATTCTAAAATAACCATATCTGATATACACTATCATTATTCAGAGGGCTTTTTGCTCTATACTGACTATTCTATGAATACTAATAAATAATATTCCATGGTTTCTATCATTTTGTGTATCCTCTTACAATTAGTTCACTAAATCTGCGATCTCGTTTGCTCCAATCGCACCTGAACTCACCGCCACAGCGTTATCTAATCTCGCTCGGCGCACTATGCTTTCATTCATTATCGAGCACGCAGAATGGCTTTGTGTGTGAATGTGTATTTGCGTTTATCATTATATCAATGTTATTAACAAAATCGCTCGGCCGCGCACCGTGTGTATCTGCGCTGACTTGACACAGTGTTCCAGCAATGGACGCCGACACGACATCGAGCAATAGCGACGAGGTCCCTGCGATTGAACGACTACCAACGGAAATGGCGCACGAAGATGACGAGGAGCTGGATGCGCTTGATACCTGCACGGAACTCGAGGAGATGCTGGACGAATTCCGCTGTGCACCCGAGGACCTCGACGCGGACGTGAGTAACGCCCGCATTTTCCAAGATGGCGGCCCGTGACTAGACGATTAGATGCATGTATTGTTTTGTAGCGCGTGCAATTGGAATTGCGTAATGCGAAGGTTCTCAGGACGTTCCTCACGCTGATGTTGGCAACGGTGAAGAAAAATGGCGCAAATGGAAAGGATAATAATACCATCTTCAATTTTATCGTATACGTGCGTCAGGCGCTACTACGAATGGACGACTTCGACGTCAAGTATCAGGTTGTGGTTTTGCTACAGGAGTTCGTAGAGCCATTGTATGCAAAACGGAATGTCCCTGTTCTGATGGAGCTGTGTGAAACGTTGTTGGAGTCTGAGGATAGTATGATCAAGGATGAGGTCCTCAAGTTTGTAGTATTGCTCATCAAGGTGTTTGACCCGGAGGATATGAAGCTTTTTGGGGACATGGTTGAGAAGTGTTTTGAAAATGACTGGAATCGATGTACGGCGATTGACCTCATGGCGGTAAGAATCTGTTACTATAAACTCAAACCATTGCATCTTGGGGCTTCAAAAATATTACTCTTGCAGATATCCTATGATAAAGTATCCGAATCCGTACAGGCTGATTACCGTCAAAAATATGGTGATCTTCTTAACGACGACTCTGTCCTAGTGAAATCAGCAATGGCCCGAAACTATCACAAAATCATCCAATACTATCCCCGAGAATGGCATGAAACTGAATGTATAGAAATCCTTAATCTCATGATCAACGACATACAAGTAAGCCAATACCCTTTGCAACATATCAACATATAACAACATATCCTAAAATATCACTTTTACATACAGATAAACGTCCGAGTTCACGCCGTTGAAACAACAATAACCCTCGCGCAACTAGTTGAGGAAGATGTTATCGACAAATACCTCTCAGCAATTTTCGAGAAATTAGTCGTAGACAATGAATGGAAGGTCCGGCAAGAATTAGCGGCACGAATCATTGATGTACAGAAATCCGTCCGACCCAAGATGGCGCGTATTCTGATGCCGACACTTTTGCAATGTTTAGCAATAGATCGTGAGATTATTGTACGGAAAACCCTAGCGCAGAATATTATTGATGTTGTGATAGAGTTCAAAGCCACCACAAGCATTGACCTTGCTGAAATTTTTGAGGTTATCAATCTACTCAATAAGGACATCAGCGAAGATGTTAAGAACAATCTTTTGGATGTAATGATGGATTGCTGCACCGTGCTCAGCGTAGAAGAGTGCCGAATTTATCTGCTCCCCCTGATGAAGAACACCTTGATGTGTCAAACCGTTGCTGGAATACAGAAAGTCCAGGAACAATGTGTTCATAACATTAACAAGCTGATCGGTGTTTTAGGTTATGAAGTCATGCAGGATGACATCGAAAGGTTCATCTTTGCAATTCTTTCCTCGGAGAGCCAATGGCGGACGAGAAGGCGATTGGTTATGACCCTGAACATCCTAGCAATGAACGCTTCCGAAAAATATTTCACCACGGTATGCATATCATTCTACAAGAAAATGTTGAATGACCCCTGTCATGGAATAAGGCGGATAGTCCCAATGCTACTTCCTGTGTTGATCGGTCGGTTCGGGTTCGAATGGGCACGGAAGAATATCCTCAGCTTTGTCTTTAGTTTCTTCGACCATCCCACATCCTTCCAGCGTCTACTTGTACTCTACTCGATAGAAGAGATAGTCAAGCCTAGCCTAAGTCACATTCCAGACGCAAAATACCCACGGAAACCTTACTTAAGAACAAGCCAAACCAAAGACTACCTCTACAAAGTCTATTCTCTGAATGAAATGCTGAAGTATAAACTGGATCAACTTGAAGTCGCCCTGGAGTTGCCACATGATAAAGATGTGGTCCGATCAAGTGACCTCAGCTTCTACGGGGAGGACATGATCGAAGAGTTTGCAGAATACGAGGTACCACAAGAAGACATCCTAGACTTATTGACATTTATCATTAAACACATGATACCTATTTTGATAACCACTCTGAATGACAAGGTAGTGAATGTGGTTGATCGTTCCGTGCATACGTACCAAATCATTTTGGGTTTACATAAAGAAATCGGCGATGAATTTGCCCGGGAAGAGTTTAAAGACATTCTGGCATCCTTTAACAAGGATAGTCGTCAAACTATAGAGAGTAATATTCTAATAGAGCTTACTGCCACCGATGGACACATGGATGAGAAATTTGAGCATACCGTGCGGGGACAAGAGTTCGACACAGGTCGATTCGAAGATGCTTTAGGAGGATCCTTCGATGATCTGAACACCCATGAGGTAGTCACCTTTTCCACCGAAGAGGTGCTGAAATCATTTGAGGATTGTTTTCCCAACGTAGATGTCCTCAACCCGTTTCAGGAATTCGAAGACCGAGATGACTGTCTGGATAGCAATGAAAATGTATGCGTATGGTCGCAACCGCATAGGGAACGTGATGATGTAGATGGCGCTTCGCACAAAAATGATAACAATGGCAATATTGCGGTTAAAGATGATGACAAGAATTTACTAGCTGATGTGGATATGAACCTATTTGACCAGAAAAAGACAGTGTTGGAATTTTACAATGATTCCTCGTCCAACGATGCCATTGATATTTAACTTATTTTAGGTTAGTTTAAGGAGCGATTGAACGAGAATGTGTATTAAGTTATTGATAGTTTCTTACGATTATGTAAACAAAGTACAACGTAAATGAGATTTGTTATTATTAAACCAGTATATAAAAATGCAAACACATATTTTTATGCCTTTAGAACCTAACCTAAAACAAAAATTAGGATATAATTTAACCTACTTTTAGCTATAGGCCACGAATTGTTTAGTAAGACTAAACAGTCTTGATTTTATAAGACGTTGTTTAACTGTGATAAATTACCAGCAATGTCGTTATCTTAAATTTTCTGGCACTTTTATCGCAGTTGCGAAGTTTCTCGAACCGCGCGGCTGTGCAGTAAAAACCGAGAGTGAAACATGTACACAGTCGTGCGAAAAAAACATTTATAAATACGCTCAGGATTCGGTAAACTTGCGTATTTTTAGTCATCCGCAGTCAATGGGTTACAATATTTGTAAAAATAGTCGCGACGATGATGTCGACATACATTTCAATTTCGTGATGCCTCCACGCTTATTCAACTTGGTCAACACTATTCATTAACCAACATTTGGTACCTCTTAGTTCAACGTAAAAGAAGAATAATTCAGATAGTCTTACCTTGTAGTTGGTAGATAGTCATCTGGTATTCAGCCAATTTCTCATCGATATAATCCTGCGATTGATTAGCGATGATCTCAGCCGTCGACGGGCCATCGTTGTCTTCGTCGTCAGTTGGTGGATGGTAATTATGTGGTAATGGGGGATGTTCGAATGCTTCCAGGGCGGCGATTGCATGGGGCTCGCCCACGTATTCGTATCCTTGGCTGGGTGGACCATAGTCGAATGAATGGGGCGAGGAGGTCGCCGTGTGTGATAGTTGGGGATATGGCGAAGATGAGATGCCTACTCGTTCTCCGGGGATGTAAGGTGATACGCCTCGGAAAAATTCAGGAGGAGGTAGTGGTGACCCACGCATTGGTGCCGGAGAAGGCTGCAAATTTGAAAACATTACAAATAGCCTGAGGACAGCCTGAGGAGGTACGGTGCTCAAATGAAAGGATTCCGAAAACATCAAAGAGGGAAAGAAGATCTTTTGTCTAACTTTGAGAGGAGCTTTGCTCCATATAATAACTGAATATATTATTACCATGAATTAAACATTTTTAGAAAAGGTAGTCTGAGGGCAAAGGTACGTTGCCCGAATGAAAGGATACCGACAGCGTCAAAGGTCAGAGGAAAAAATATTTTTCGTCTAACTTGGGTTAACCAGCATTATAAACTTTGATTCACATAACAACAGAATACATTGTTACCAAGAATTTAACATTTATAGAAAAGGCAGTCTGAGGACAAAGGTACGTTGCTCCAATGAAAAGATACAGACAGTGTCTAAGGTCAGAGGGAAAGAAGATCGTTCATCTAACTTGGGGTGAATCAACTTTTGATCCACATAACAACAGAATATGTTCTGTTACCATGTATTAGAACTTTTTAGAAACACTGCATGCATCAAAGTCATTAAGTGTCAACTTTATGCTTTATACAATTTTCTAACATGTTATTTTACTCATTTATTCTCATTTTACTATTATCCTATCATGATATGGTCAATGGAGTATACACCCAACATGTGCATCTATATCGTGATACAGAATCAGGAAGTCAGTCTTCTTCAAGCACTTCAGGTATCAATTATATTCTGATTATAGTACATCCTGATGCACCTGGTGATCCTCAATGTAAAGGCATTTTTGGCGATGTAAAATTTCCGATCCATAAGATTATCGATGTAAGTATACGGAGAAAGCAAGTTTTGATTAATATACTAAGAAGGTATCATGAGTCCAGGCACCAGCATATTCTGAAAAGGGGTCGGATGCCCAAGAGAGATGCACGCAGGAATTTCGTGAATGTGTGGGAAATCTACTGAATTGGGTCCAACATAGTAGAGGAATGAATTCAAGTATAAGTTAACCGTGATTTGTTCTATCTCATTGCTTTCCTCATTATTCTCATATTCTTAGTTAGTATCTCTGTGACAAACATGCAAGTGGAAGAATTAAATCCTTCATTACACGTCCGGAATAATAAGTCGCCTTATTATAGAACACGCTTGCATCCTCGAAATCGTTTTCGGCGGTCTGTAGATGATTCTAGGAGCGACAACTATTATGCAAACTATGATTTTGATGTGTTGGATGACACTGAGGAGACTGCAGACTCAGGAGATACTGAAATTAAACGATTAAATGATATATACCTTCAGATAACTACCCCGGAGTCTGAAACCAGTGCTACCAGAACTCCCACTCAGACAAGAAGGACGTCAACGATTAAAAAGGCCGTCCCTTTGCGTAAGATGGATTTTCGAGATGGCTCATTAGATTTTCCTGTTGTACTCCCTCAAAAACTAAACTCGAAATCGAAAACAGGCAATCCTGATGTAGTGGTTGATATTGAGGTTACCTCCAAACGTGGAATAGTACCACTTAAAGAAGTAGATATCCAAAACGATGTTTTAAAACCTCTCGGATTTCTGAGAAAGTTAAAGGGTAAAAGTAAGAATGGATTGGATATATACGAGTTGGTTTCCGGAAAAATCCCGGAAAATCTCCTAGCTACAGATGTTAAAGACGATCCTCGGCGTCGAGAAGAACCTAATATTGAAGACCCCGATGATGAAGATTGGAATTCAGAGAAACAGGATTTAATATATCGAAAAACTACTACTCATTGCCCAACTAAAACCACAAAAGATTATTTGTTCTCTTCGCAGAAATACGATGGTTTCCCAGATACGTTCAGAGTTGAATTCCGTGATAAAGCACATAACAAGTCCTGCGGCTTATCGAAACCTGAGTGCGATTCTCAATCCAAGAATGAGGCCACCCCAGAGCAAAATCAACCCAGCACTAGAATAAATTATACAATCACGAGAACCACGCAAAAAGCAGAGATTAAGACTACAACATATTCGGAATATATTCCCCATTTTTCTACAACAGAGGAAAAATATGAACCTATCGCGTCCAATATGGGTCATCAAAAAATGATACCAGCTCATCATAATTCTCTTGCTCTCTTAAGGACCGCTGCAAGACACCAAACTCACGACACAATCTACGTGGACCCGGAAACCATTATCTCTGCATTGAAACAACAATTCTATCACACGTTCCTGGATTCGATGGATACCAATCAGGCGAGCGCATCTCCATCATTGCTATCAATGGTGCAAAATCTGCTCGGTCAAATGGAGACTATTCAAGGGCCTAATGGTTATTTTGCGTTGATTCACGGAGGGAAAGTCTCTGATCTAAAGAATTGTTCTACGGACTTGGTGCACACTTTGCATTTCATTTGGAATGTTTGCAATCCCGAATCAACTGTAGTTGTCTTAACTGCGGGGTGCCCAAGCGATGGCAGTGCCTTGCCGTTGTTGGTCTCCGGACCAGATACGGAAATTTTTAAAGAGATAACTGAGCTACTTGATATCCCAGCTATGATTAGGGAGCATATTCAAAAGAATTGCGACGGACCAAACTCTTCGGACGATGATAGGGGCAAATTTAATCAACCTCAAACCCAACGTGAAATTGGGAATCACTGGGGATATAAACAGAGTCATGAGAAGGTAACTCAACTGTTTGAGTCATTCCCAAATGGAGATAAGTTTAGCCGTGAGTTGGCTGAAAGCCTCGTTGCTCCATCCGACGTTTGGTACAGTGACATTAAAATTGATGCTGAATTGGATAAAATAGCCCAAGAGGAGGAAGAGAAGGAAGAGGCGGAGGAAGATAATGTTGCCACTTTCGAGCATCATATGATTAAACGCTCAGAGGCGGTGGTGATAGGGATTAGTCATGTCTGTAGTATTATTTTTATATTAACTTTATTTATATCTACTTATGATAGAAGAGCTTAATAAAGAATCGGCTGTTATTTTATTCAATATGATTTAGTTTCTATGTTCTAGCTACTTACCGGATGCATAGGTATGCGAAATGGGCGTGGTCCATACCCCGGTGGAGGCGTGCCTATTCTCGGTGAAGGCGGGCCAGGGGAGGGCCAACGCGGTCGTGGGCAGGGCATTGCCGGATGGCGGGCACCAAGCATTGTCGCACCCGGTGAACCCAGGCGAGGCGGTGGTGACGGGGCATATGGTGAACCGGGACGGAAGTGCAATGGCGACCAACCTGGTAGGCCTCCACGCCCACCACCACCCGGACCGGGACCCGGGGCCGACATTGTTGGCTCTTAGGCTGGCCTACCAGTCGCGGCACGTCTATAACAATAACATTCCCAATTTGTTTTATACATGCGCAATGTAACCTATACAATATCAAACCCAAAGCGACCCAATACCGCAAATATTACAATGCAATGATGTAAACATGCGTAATAAATGTGCAATAACACATCGTGAAATTATTTTTAACTGATTCGTGGAAGTTGCACTAGTGTAAGCTATAAATACGCGGATTTTCATAAGTAGCCGTTTATTAATATCGTTGCAGTGATGCGAATGATGTGTACATCTTTAAAGCAAGATGGCTGACATGTGCGTGGGTCATACCATGACATGATGTGATGTTAACCAGTTGTTTTTGGAACTTGTTTGGCTAACCTCAACTAACCTACAATTTGCCAGCAAGCAAATATTTGCAAGGAGCCGGATGCTTATTTTCAGCTTGTGTTTCAACGCGAAGGCTTAATTTTCTTATGATTCACGCACGATATTGTTTTAAAGTTACTTATAAATTCCGTTTATTTGAATTAAGAAACAATATCAAAAGCTAAAGTTGAAAGATTTATAATCTAAATCACATTGTATCTAAATCGTTTTGTAAACATTTATAACTAGAAGGAGTCTTAAGTGATTTTAAATTGTCTTACCTAAAAATATAATTTACGCCAATAATTCTTAAGTTCTTTCTTAAATAATTTGGGGAATGCGTGTTAAGTAACGTTGAGACGGGAGATCTGTGAATATGGTGTGGTGAAAAGTACACTGCTTCAAGTAAAAACAAAGTTTGTTACAAAGTAACAAAGTGTGAGTGCCGGTACAGAACACTGCAGAGCGCGTAAACGTAGACGAAAGAGAAGATGAAATGTTCGTGAGTATGGTCGAGAACCAAATGAAAGAAGTTAGAAAAATAGAAGAAGTTCGGAGCTGCTCTTGAAGGGGTTGAACTTTGGAGATTGTTAGATTGTTAGCGGGGATGATCTCGGTGCGCGGTTATTGATTAGTTAGGACTTAAGTAGGATCGAGGAAGGTACCAAACCGACCGAGAGAGACTCGGGCCGGTGCGACTTGGCAACAGGGTAGGTAGCCAGATGCGGAAAAGACCAGAAGGTCCACCGTTCAGAGAAGTGTAATTGAACGGCGAAGGATACCGCGGTGCTATAAAACGGACTGACGGTCCAAGGGTTTAAAGATTTAGCGGGGATCGTGTCGGGTCGAGCAACTCTGGAAATGAAAAGTAGAAGTATAATAAAGCGGTAAAAGTAAGATAGCATAGCGATAGGAAAGCCTAGAAGAATTTATAAAACTAGAAGAACGCAAATTGTGACCGCTAGAGATTTTATACAGCTTTACGAAAAAATGTGCATTACAGATGCGTGGGTAGATACCCCACAAATTAATCGGTTTAAACAACGGTTTAATGAAGAAGAAACCTCCAGAGAAGAAAAGCAAGAAGGGTGCACTGAGTTCTAGAGTCAAGTCTATTTTACGACATGCTAAATACAGCCACGAAATTTCGGTGCTACACTGTCATTGCGCGTCCTAAACTTAGGAATTCGCCTCCCGTGTGCTCTCTAAGTTACATTAACTTATATCATGTCGCCTGCAGTCACCAAGTTCCAAACGTAAATCTTATGTACCTACACAGCGACCGTGACAGTTCCTGTTGGATCCACTTATGTTAAATATTTATTTTTAAATGTACAGATAAAAATATCTTTCAAGATGAAGACTGTTTCCCCCATTGACATAAGGTCAAAGTACTAATAAGTTCTCAACTAATACGCCTAAATGAATCAAGTTGAAACAATTGAGACGCATTGAGAATTCCAAATTATTACCCTTAAAGATCACATAACCTCAATTCTTGGCTAGTAAAGGCAATTAGTAGCGGTTGGATACATTCAGCTGCGAATTGCATCTCAGTGCATCAGACGATCTCGAAATAGATCGTAAATCACAGTGGGTCATGATGCAAGGCGCAAGGAAATCTCAAACGCGTCACGATTTTCATTGTTTGCATAGTTTTTCTTCCATTATATCACTTCATTGAACATCAAAGAGTTTTAAAGCATTTGAAAATCATTTTGAAGCATTCTTGTATGAAAAATAAGATAATATTAAGCTAATCTATAAAACCTTGAACGCAGAACGATATAACCTCAATTGTAAACTACTTAAATTGGATTAATGACAAGAATTACCATTATTCGATGAATGATCCAAAGATATGCAGTTCTTTCACAGTCGGCAAATCGAAGTAAAAGAGGAAGCACAGTTAGAAAAAGAACAAAAAACGCACAATGAAGGAAATTGCAGGACGCGGGCGCCCGACGAAAAAGGCCGAGGATGCGTGACATGTGCAGCGACGTGACGGAAACTACGAGTGCCCGCCGAGATGATGGACCAAAAATTTTCGAACGCGTCCCCTTCTGCTCGGCTCCTGATGATGATGATGCTTGGGATTCGTTAAATTTAGCCGCGGCACTTTTGGCAGCAAGCACGACGTCGCGTGGCGCTTCCTTCCTCTTTCGGCTGAATGGCGGGCGATTACACGCAGGACGCGCACATTCCGATCAACGCGATGTGCAATTGATCACTGAAGATGACCGACGTCTACCTGTGCATTTTTTGCAGGTGCATCTGAGGCAGGTGCATAATATAAGTTGGAAGAAAAATGGCTGTCGCCAAATGGAAGCTTGTCATTCACTTTCTCTTAAAGCAACGAAACTTTTGTGAATAAACAAATGCAATTGAAAAATGCGACTAAAAATAGTGATGATTTCTTATACAGATATGTTTGAAATTTATTTATGGTTTTCTGTCAAGATTGATACAGGCTTCTAAAGTTTAGGATTACGGAATGTGAGTTACGGAATGCATTATGAACTTACTTACAAATGAGAAAGTGATGTACGTCATGATTTCTTACAACATTCATAGCAGCAATACAAGGTAAACTTGTTACATCTTCAATGATTCAATAAATTTGAAGTTTTGTTAATATAGATAATCACAGTAATGAAATTAAATGAATAAGAATTCGTTATCAGAAGACATTCTATTAGTAAGCATAATTGATTAAAAGATTTTAACAAAGGCATTTAAGGGATTCGCTTCAAAATTCGGGAATCTGACCTAAAAATTGAGTATTAGTCAAGTTTAAAGAAATGTAGGTGTAGAAGACTCGTAATTTTAGCGATTCCCTTATTCGAAACTGGATCTTTTTGTGTTTCATGTAATGCGGCGAAAATTCCAATACGTGTTCGAGAGCTTTTTGATTTTTGTACTTGATACATTGTAGCGCCTCCGATTAAAGGAAGAAATTACTAGAAATGCCTCAAGTCTTCTTTTTTCTCATAGAGAAATTTTACTCATCATCTTTAGTTTAGCTGAAAAATGCAATTTTCCAAATTTCCTGTCGGATATAATTTATCCATAAATGTTTTATGACTGTCATCTAAAAAAACACTTCTATAAATTTATGGGAAAACGGAACAAGTTAAAATTTTGGTACCAGCATCACATACAAATAGTCTTGCATCGAATCAGAATTTGGTACAATATAAGGAGAAATTGAAAATTCAGTAATACTAGTGACCTCTACCGAAGAGAAGTAATATTTACTGATTATCTTTTAAAAAGTTTAGGAAGATTCTTTTACAGCTTATTTTTATGTCTCACAATTGTAACTAGTTGGCGGAATTACTAATTTATTTGAACTAGTATCATGAAATTATAAAGGATCACAGTGTCCGTGATGTGTTTTTGCTTGTTTCCCTATTAAGAATATTTGCCTAATTGCCTAATGCAAAAAATTACAACAATTTTTTTTGCAAAATTTCAAAGAAAATATCAGATAGAAATGACATAAAATCGTGAACTTCGTAAACAAATAGTTAAAATTAGATACGGTTTAGTAAAATTCTAAAATATATAAGTGTCAAATAATTATAATATGTTTTTATCACCATATTATTAATTTTTCAAGGTTGCCCAACGTAAGCAGTCGTGGCCGAGCGGTTAAGGCGTCTGACTAGAAATCAGATTCCCTCTGGGAGCGTAGGTTCGAATCCTACCGACTGCGTCTCGTTTTTAAATTTCAATTCGAACTTTGGAACACTTCATTCATTTCATTTCCAGTGACTTTCATTACGGCAGTTGAGAAAGTTTACATTACTGAAGATTAAGTGAATTAATCTTCGCCAAAGTACGAAAACCTTTTGCACTGTAGTGGTGTTTTTTAATCATTATTCGACACTTTACCCTCTGAGAAGCCAGCAAAACACATCTTCAACACCCTCTTTCACCTAGTAGCCAGAAGTTCCTTGACTAATAAGTGTAGTTGCTTATTCTAGAGCATAACTTATACACTACCTCAATCTTGTTACCCTTCCTATTCTGAGGGGACGGTTGCGTCTACTTATGTTACAACTTTGAAAGAATTCAGAATTAGATCTACATTAACTTTTGTAGATGACGGACAACCCATGCAATGGCAAAAAATTCTAATTGTAAGCATAAATTATTTGATACCCGAAGTAGTGCTACTTATAAGTAAACATTGAAACTACTTACCTCGCTCGAGACATTTTCACAAAATGAAAAACTGAACACCTAAAGATAGAGAAGAACTCGTCCAAGTTTATTTTTCGTATCACTATTTATACAAAAACCTAGATGGAAAAGAACAACAACGTCCACGCGCATTTCATCAAAACATTTCATTTGAGGAAATTAATAAATTTATTAACTTATATAATGCCGATCTTGTTGGCAACATCGAGCGCATCATAATCGCGCGCAAGACGCACATACGCCTTCTTCTTGCCATCGGGGCGGATGAGCGTGTTCACCTTAGCGACGTCGATGTCGTACAGCTTCTTAACAGCGGCGCGAATATGGTGCTTGTTGGAGCGCGTGTGTACGAGGAACACCAGCGTGTTGTTGTCCTCAATCTTCTTCATCGCCGCTTCGGTGGTGAGCGGGTATTTGATGATGTTGAACGCATCCATACGGTTACGGTTCGGCACCGATTTACGGGTGTATTTCGGGGCGCGAACGGGTCGGAAGGTGTGTGGGCGACGGAAGTGCACCGATGTACGGATTTTACGCACACGTGTACCTTGAGGACCTTGGATAACCTGCAAACAAATAATTTCAATTGATTATTAACTAATGAACATTATTAATAAAAGAGTAAATATTTATTAAATTTATTTCAGTGTATTAGGGTGTTTTCAAGGTAAATTTCAAAGAGATTTCCGCATACAAACTCATCATAAACAGAAATATTTTTGGGTTGAATGCAAATTATGGTATCAATAAATTCGGACGAGAACTACAATTTTTCTCTCAATATTTGTTGTTTATACTTTTATAAAAATTCTACCAAATGTTAACATTCTTATACAAAGTTAAAGATGTAACGTTGAACACATAGTCATTTTTAAATGGTTCCATAGGACCGCGGACTCCAAGTCCTCCCTTTGCAAGCGTTACCTTCAATTTTATATTGCCAAGGATACAGTAACACATCTTAATCTTACAAAGAATAATATCTTTATACGAACAATAAAAGCCGAACTAAAACTTTCATAACTCAACTAAACGTGAACCAACCTTATGAGAACGTAATATAACCTGACGGGACGTAATATAATTTAAATATTAACTTAATTGAACGTGATCTAACTTTACATAACTGATTATGAGCCCAGCATTGCAAACGATCTCTCTAATCACTTATAACCAATAACAAACGATCAAAATTGTAAATTAATTCAACATAATTGAACTTATATATCAAAACTTAACCTATTTTAAATGATACCATAAAGTAAGTACACTCTAACCATATAGTACAAATAAGTTAAAGTTTTTACCTTCTTTTGGACTTTCTTAGCCTTCCTCATCGCCCTCATCTTCGCAAGCTGCGCAGGCGTAGCCGGAGCATTCAACCTCGGCTTACTGAGGATGTTCTTAAGTGGCGCTGGTGGCTTAGCGCCCTTGGCAAGGGGCTTGCCGCCCTTAGTAACAGCCTTGCCACCCTTGCCCTTAACAGGCGCTACCTTACCGCCCTTAGCGGGTACCTTCGCCGCTGGTTTGGTCGCCGACTTCACCGAAGTCTTGGAGGCAGCAGGCTTGGCGGCTGGTTTCGCCGCAGCCTTGCTGGCAGCAGGGGCGGCTGCTGCCTTGGCGGCGGCCGGAGCCGCCGCCGGCTTCTTCTTCTCCGCCGGCTTGGCCGCTAAAAACGAAACACAAATATTACTAACCCACAATAACCTCAAAAGTCACACATGTTATAAATCATAACAAAAAATTGAAACAAGTGCTATCAGGTGGATAAGTTTTCTTCAGGAGAATTCTCAGAGAGATTTCCAACTTTAAAGTCATCATTTTAAGCACTTTATGTTAACCGAAGTCATCTAACGACAGCCATGCATCCGCGTGGCGTGGTAAACAAACCGAACTTTTCGTCAAAAAAAGCAATAAATAACAACCAAAACGCGATTAAATACATACAGAAGCATTTGTAGATTTCATTTCTACACGTTTCACTTAATTTTCGTTATTATTTTAAGTACATACCGGATTTTTCCGTCGGTTTGGGTTTCGGAGGTGCCATGTTCGTCAAGAGAACCTCACTGAAAGGAAGTGGACATGTTTGCGACGCATGGCGGAAGCGTTCGGCGTTTGTCAAACGACCATCCGCGCCCTCTATCACCAATGGCGGGAAATTCAAACATAAACGTCACTACAAACATTACAAAACGTCACAAAAACACTATACAAACAATTTGAAAATATGTAAAATAGTTTTCAATACAAACACAATACAGGTGGTTTTACTGCACACGTGACATGACTCAGTTAGCATACAGAAGCTCGTCAATTTTGAAAATGGTTGGTGAAGCACCCGAAAAACGTAAAATTTCCACTTTTCCTATTCCGTTCACCCTGAATAATACACCCTACATGAAAATTGACTTTTCCGAGAAGACCAAACGTGTTTTTGAAGAGGATCGTCCGGTTATTGGCAACTTGCGGATATGTAAAGTGATTTTATTGGGTGATGTTTGTGTTGGAAAGACTTGCATTGTTAATCGGTAAATATAATTAATAATAACGTATACAAATTAATATAAAAATAAATTTTAATAGTTTTTGTCATCAAGCATTTGATAGCAATTATAAGGCAACGATTGGAGTGGATTTTGATGTTGAAAAATTTGAAATTTTGGGTTTACCTTTCACTTTACAAATGTAAGTACTTCATAAATTTAATTTAAATTTATTCTTAATTTACTTTTTTATTAAATAATAAGATTGAATTTTTAAAGTAAAGAGAAACAAAACATTGACAAAATTTTTGAAATTTTTATTATTTAATATAGGCAACCACATCTATAACGGCAAAAAATAAATTTTTGAAATAATTTATATTTTTGATTCTAGAAGCAAAACTATGAAAGATAATTTAATTATTTCAACAGAAATATATTTCTGGATAAATTATACATCATATGAAGATTTCTGAAAGGTGTTATCACAATTTTTGACTAAGTTATAAACACTTAAAAATTGACTTATGTTTTATGCATTTGTGCAATGTGTTATATTTTTGATTCTGGAAGAAAAACTATTAAATATATATTAATTGTCTTTGCAAAATTAGATTCCTAGATAAATTGTACATCGCATGACGACTTCTTTAAGTAATAATCACAATTTTCGACGAAGTTATACACAAAATTTAAGAATCATCCATTAAATCAAGAATTTTCATATTATTTACAATTAGTAATTTTTGTAGCTATCAAATAATTATAGAAACTTGAAACTTTTAGTTGGGACACGGCAGGTCAAGAACGATTCAAAAGTATTGCTCAATCATATTATCGCAAAGCTCACGGTAAATAGATTACAATTCTTAATAAGTGCCAATATTCATAAATATTCTATTTTAGTTATAATATTGGTGTTTGATCTAACAAACATTTCATCCCTGAGGAACTGCAAAACATGGCTAAGAGAAGCCTTGGATGTTTCAGAGAGCAAACCGTTTCGTTTTCTCGTTGGAACAAAACGTGATTTGATAGTGAGTCTCATATTTACTTTATATTTTTATTATTTTACAACATAATTGCACTGTATCTTTCTGAATAAATTCTCTTGAACCTAAATAAGTCTGTTTACCATATAATAGAATTTTTTTCTGTTTGTTTAGTCAGATGCTTCATACAAAGTTGTCGAAAACTACGCAACGAAATTTGCGAATAGTATCGAAGCTGAATATTGGCAATGTTCAGCCAAAATCAACGCAAACATCGACGAATTGTTCAATCGCATTGCAGCACTTACTTTCGACGATTGTATAGAGAAAGAGTGCGAAGCACGACCACGCAATGTCGAGATTGGTGCGCTAATTAGTAAGTACTGTCCGTTTTATTACACAATTAATAGTTATTCAATTGGTACTTTCTTTTCATAGATCTAAAACCAAAGAAGAGTGGCAAAGAAAAGAAGGAGCGTATAGCATGTGCTGGAAAATGTCATTAACCTTCTTGTTTGATGCTTTAAAATATTTTATTCCATTTGTATGAAATTTTTTATATCTCTAATCTTTTATTTTCTGTATATATATAAATAATTATAAAGCATATCTTATCAGACATTATCTTGTCCAAAAATAGATAATTATGCAAACTTATAAACGTCAATGTTAACTACTTGAAAGTTTTGTCTGATTTTTTTCTCGTTTATAAGTGGATACGTACCGTCTATCGAAAATTTCACAATGAATTATATATTGCAAAATCATGTTCCTAAAGTACATAAACATCGTAATCTCATTGTTCGATTATCTATCAATCAAAAGTCTGTAATATTGCTTCAGTGTCGTTGTCATGGCCGTTTTTGATCAACGTGTACATCTTAATATATGTTTTTTGTTCATAAACGTATATAAATAGTTAATTAATCTGACAATGAATGAAAACAAGCGCGAATATCACATGGGGGCCACGCGCGTTTCGGAAGTAATCATCGCACTGTAATCTTCGTGAAACCAACACCGATAATGATGTTATTACTCATAATTCCCGCTATCAGTTAGTGCTGATGAAATATTGTAGTGCAAGTCATTGTCAATATGTACTCATTAGAGAGCAAGTTAATCCTCTTTCGATAGCAAATCAATTGAGATAATGGCACAGCTGGGTTTTACAATATAAAAGTTATGGAGACAAATACATAGACATATAGGCATAGACATAGATTTTGATATTTATCTTAGGGATAACCTAAACTATTTCAATATTTGTTTGGTTAGGAATAGGAAGGGAAGTGGAAGAACAGGAGAGGTAAAGTATAATTTGTAGCAGCACATATAACCCGACATTTCAGAAGGTCCAGGTGATCGGGCAAAAACCATGGTACTTCGTAGTCAAGAACATGTCCCGGATGGAGAGAGTGATTCTGACAAGGGCGAGATGTGGGTCGGAGGAGAGAGGGCGTAAGGGATGGACGGGGCCCGAGTACACCCGGTGTGTGTTATGTGGGAACGGCTTGGACACCTGGCAGGAGAATGTGTTGAGGTGAAGGTGGAATGGGCTTTGAAGGAGGGTAGGGGAGGAAAACGAGTAGAGGTGTGGTTGGAAGAAACAGGAAAGGGGTTGGCGTCAATCACCACGTTGGTAAATGTAAGAAGGAGGAGGAGAGCGGTGCGAGAAGTGACTCGTGGATATTGTTGTATGTACATACGGTTGTTATTCTGGTGTTCAAATTGGGTTTTAATGTGAATTTATTTGTTATTATTTTTCTTTTTTTATTTGTCTGGTTAAGTTAAGAGATCATGATTTACTTAAGGAAAGAAAAGTGGAGTGCGTGCCGTAGTGGTTACGCACTAGCGTGGTAATGCAAAGGTTTCGAGTTCGAATCCCGGTATCGGTATATATAAGATCTCGCACTCCACACTTTCCCAAGCCCTGAATAAAGAGGAGGGTTGGGCGATGGGCCTGCAACTCACCACCGTAAAAACAAACATATGCTAATCCACGTACGGTGAGACCCGATTAGGTGGGGTGGGGTAAAAGCTAACGTGGTCGGAAGGCGTTGTCAAATGCCACACAACCGATAAACTATATAAACTGGGATCACCTACCGATATTATTTCACTGTTGCTTCAGAGGTATTCGTCCTTGCTTGTTTCTTGGACTATCTTGAACTTTTGATTAGGGTGGTTCCTGAGGTTTGCCGTGCTAACAATGAGTAAAACCATACTAACAATAAGCAAAGCTATACTTATGGGACTATACTAATATAAAGCTATACTAATAATGAATCCTCCTATATTTTATAGTTATATCTATTCATATTTTATTTTTTTACAAAAAAAATGCTTCATAATTATTAAAATAATAGTGAGATAAAGGTAAAAGAAATAAAGAAATATTACACTGCTTTCTTTTCCCCATTTGTTTCCAGCAACTGCCTTTTTTCGACTTACTTGCAGATTGTATGTCAAACTTCCTTTTTTCTTTTTTCGTTTATCTTGATTCTTAAAACTCTTCTGAGGCACACAACGATTGTGTGCCGGTGATGAAGGAATATCGATATTTTCCATTTTTGATACTCAAATATCGAAATTAATCGAATTAGCTAACAACATATAAAAAACTATACTATAACAATAATATAGATGTGATCATTAATGTTTTCAAGAAGGCTTTCAAGAAATATTCGAAATTCTCAATATATAAATCAGAATATCGATAAAATATTGCATTTTCGATATATCGATATGGATATTTTTGGCATGGCTAATCCCATTATCAAAGCGGAGCATCGACGCAGATTGGCCCAACAAGCGATTCCAAGACAAGATGGAATACTTGCTTACAAATATTGCAATATCTGCACCAAATATTCTAAACTTAATATTACTAAAATACTAAACGAAAAGAAAACCTCATGAACTTAACAAGATCTAATGAAATCTAGTGAAATTCATTCTAACATTAGAAAACCCAAGCTTAGATCTGATTAGGGTTAAGAATACCAACAAACATAACCTAATCAAAATCGACTTACTGTTAATTAAGTTTTAAAGTAATTAAATAAGTTTTAAACGTAACCTATATGTATCCACATGTGCAGAAACTAAAAGGAATAATAAAAATCAAATAAACAACTCAATAAACACAGTATTTATTAATTTATTCATATAAGAACCAATAACAATCCTATAGACGAACCATCCATGGCTGTGGAACCATCTCCCTTCTTCATATGCAGCCAAGATGGTGCTATGTCCGCAACTCATTCAGTAAAGCATCTGAGTCTCATCAATTGAACATTGATCATCGATCTATGCAGGCTAAACGAAGCGGAGAACACATGCCGAGAGCGTCTGCATAGCTTCAGAGCAGCCACAACCAGCTCTCATCAGTATTTCGGTGGGGCTCTCTCTCTCAGGCGCTGGCCGTACGCGGTAGTCCGCGTTCGAATCCAGTTTGCAGGCAGGCGCGACTCGGCGTGGTGTGTTGTGCCCCCTAATAAGCAAAGCGGCATCGTCGACGTCGACGATCTACTGCGTCCAACACAACACGATACGCACAAACGCACATCGCCACCAAACAACCAGTGGCAGTCAGTTGTTAAGTGCGGTAATAGTGAGTGCGTTTGATATCGCGCTAGTGCTACCCGTGCCCTTTGACGCCTGGCGCTGCGTTGGCACGTGATCGACATGTAAGTCTCCTCAAAAACCACTTGCAAAACGCATAAAACAAACAAACCTTACAAATTACAATACAACACAACCGAAAAAAAACGACAACTACTTGAAATAGACAAAACACATAAAAACAAAAAAAAATTGTTTACACGTTGGTAGAGGCGGTAGCCATTTGTAATTGACACGCAAGACGAAAATTACCAGCAATTTTATAAATTAATCTATACTTCTGTAACGTCGACGTACTTGAAATTAAAACCAAGGTAGCAATAATAATCGTACGCCGTCGGAGAGGTGCCAACCTAGACTTTCCCAATGACTTATCGTCTAGTTTTTTAAGCCTAGATAGATAATGTATAACATACTTACAATTTTTCATTGGCGAGCAGCAGCTACGTGTTTGGTTAGGTTTTCGTATGTGTCCGACGCGACGCGTGCAAATGGAACGTCGGCGCACGCGGTTCAAGGTCATCGCATGGCGTAATCATCGTCGCATCGATGATTACGCGATATTAAAAACGACGTATTTTCAAAGTGCGCCTTTTCCTTTCAACTTGTTGCAGCGCAATGTATTCGCGACGCTCACGGAAGGAAAACAGCTGATTCCTGTCAGTTAACTTCTTTACCGATTTACAATCATGTCATTGTTACTTTCCAAAAATTAACGCTTAAAAAAATTATATAGAAACATAAAAACATATTTGTTTATTCTAATCTGCCTAGCGTATACATAACCCAAATTGCGAAGTAGATTTTGTTAAGAGGACACATCATAACCGACACCACCATAGCGGTGGAATGATGCAAATAAAATGGAAAATTTAAATTTTCGATTATAATTTAGACGTAGAAGTCATATATTTCTCATTCATATCGTGAGCGGTTTTACATTAAATGTAATTTAATATCGGACAAAAAAAACGGGTGTTTTCTTATATGTAAAAATGTTGTGCGAGTCATTTGAGAATGAAATTATCCATACAATTTTAAAACATTTACACACTTAAAAGCCATATTATAAGCAATGGCGGATGGTATAGAAAGGGTGACCAAGAAACAAGGATCGCAAGGAGGAGTTCGCTTTACTGCAGGGATCCGTCCTGTGACGAAAATTTTTCGATACTTTTTTATCAGTACTTTGTTACTTATAGATCGTATTGATTGTACGCGTTCGAGTATGCTCACAATATCAGAAGTTCTTATCATGATTACAAGCGAAAGTATCGGTGAAGAAAATAGATGTGAATTTACTCAGAGTTGGAGACAGAATTAATCAAAATTGTTCCAAAAATTGTACCAGGCCGCCCTACGAAATACAGTAAATGTAGGGGGGCATAAGGGTGGTGGTTGGAAATGGCTGAGTAAGATCTGCCCGATAGAGATAGGTATAGCGAAAGACAGAGCAGGAATGAAGGTGAAAGCTGTGACTAAATTTTGCGTTTTCTACGAAGTAGGTAGAAGAAGAAAAGTATACAATCGAGGAGAGGTATATTTCTGTGCATACAAATATTTACAATAATAGAAATTATTTAGAAAATAGAAAAATGTATGTATTTTTCTAGATAATCTGGATAAATGTTAGAATGAATGAAGGATACGCATGCGTACGTGGTTGATCGAGACAGTGAGTGACTCTCTCACCGTACGCATCGTTCTCTTCGTGTGCTGATCGTCGCAGAGCATACACGCTCTATTCTTGAGTTATGTTACGTTACGTTCGTTACTTGTTTGTACTTTACTGAATAAACTCTTACGTTTCATTGTACAGATCACAATATCTCTAATAATAAATCACAACACGTGTTCAAACATATAAACATAGTCCTTAGCTCTATTCAATTCTCTTTCAATTTAATTAGCCATATTCGAGGCTAATACTATTGATAAGAAGGAGAATTCGCTTGTAATATGCATCCCCAGTAGTTATCGACCATACCACTGGGCAACCTGGCTAGACTGCATTTTATTATCAAAAAAATTCCGTTGAAAAACTCTAAACTGACGAAATGTGTCTTTTTATTACATAATTTTATACTTTAAAATAGACGAAAGTTGAGTAAAATCCAATTTCAAGGTGAACAGATAACATAAAACACGTCGTTACTGTCCATAACTATTTTTTCCAATTGATCATTTTTATCAATAAGTCTACTCATAAGATAGATAAACTTTCATAAATCTTGATACTAATGATCAATTGCGCAAGATTACTCATAGGAATTCGACTCACGGATATAACAAATCACAAGTGATTATAAAAAAGATTACATAGTCTGTAATTTATAAATTAACCACTAATTTGTCCACATTATTAATCATAATCATGTTATAAAAATAACCTTATCCACTTCGCAATTGTGTATTAAACAAACTAAAATTAAACAAACCTTAAAATTGCTTCGTAATATATGCATGAGTGGATGCATACTTACCTGTTGATAGGCACGCACGCCAACCAAACCGACACTGTACACTTTCGTTATATCTATTCTTATCAATGTGTATCATCCCTAGGCGAATGTATCAAATGCAATAATGGAATTTGGATGCCATAACAGTGTTGTTGTAACACAATTGCATAACCTTAATTTGTTGCCATACTGTCGTATTATTGTTTGTCCTGCACTACCTATAATTTGGTTAGGGATGTCATCATAATCTCTTCGCTAAACATTGCCTGTGTCAATACTTTGTATTTTTATTTTTTCACTGGAATAACAGCGTCATGCTATTAAATTTGGAATGCGGACGATTAAATGTGATTAAATCCGAGGTCAATAAATGTACTCGTAATTTTTTCAAATTTGAAGATAAGTTGTTTGTTAATATATTATAACTAGAACTTATATCATTAGAGATGAGTTAATAGGGATATAAACAAGTATCGGTATCGATAAGTATCGATTCGTAGGTTCGATAAAGGCCGAAACTTGTCGATTTCTCAGGTACAAGTTTTTTATGTGATTTATCGAACATTGGTTACTATGATCATTAGCTCTGTTCCATCTTTCTTCAATGTAATTAGTCATATAACAGGTTAACACTATTGAATAAGAAGAATAAGATTTTAGTAGACATGTCAAAAAATATCGATATTGATAAATATCGATATATCAGCCTCAAAATTTCGATATTTATCTATAATTTAATTTTCAGTAATATCGATATATCGGTATCGACATTTTTGATATTGTTTTGACATGTCATCGACGCAACCGCCATCTGAGAAGTATTCTGAGAAGTTCAAAATTTTGAGAAGTTCTTCAATTTTTCCATATTTTTGGTTCTATATAATAATCTCAATTCATCAATATTAGTTAAAATCTTAAGATTAACATAAATATCGATGCTACATTGATCTACTTTTATTAATTATTGTAATTATTATATTTGGTGAAACCCATATACAGATGGCGTTCCTGTGGAATTTCTATTTGATCGATATTGATAATATCGATATTTTCAAGACGATATTTCGATATCGATATATCGAAAAACTGGAAAAATCGATTTCGAGATATATATTATTTCATCATGGTCTGACATGTGTAGCCAGTAGGTATTTTTGGTATTTTTGGGAATTAACAGGTTGTCTACCGTTTTTAAGTTGTTTTGATTCCGAATAAGTATCGATACTTTTTTTGATATTTTGGTATCGATACTATTTTCCATACATCGGTATCGATATTTTATCGATACTTTACTACTATGTACGATATTAGGAAAGAAATCGCAAAAAAATAAAATAACTTTTAAAATTATTTGATATTTTCACATATTCATTTCCACTGGCACAAAGTAGGGATGTCAAGAAAAGTATCGGTATCGATAAGTACCTATACCACCTGTCGATACTTATCGGCTCTTATCGATATTTAATTTTCGATACTTATCGATAGTATCGAATCGGTCATTTTCGATACTTATTGACAAACCCCCACACTGCAGCCATTTTTTATAAGAACTTAGTTTAGTTTTAGTTTACTCAATCAGCAATTTTACAAGCATTTATTTTATTACTGAGGAATTATCGCGATATTTTTCATTCTCAAAATGTAGTAACATAAGAAAAATGGGGTCGAAAATATATTGGAAGATTACTATAACGAGTAAAAAATAATTTGCAAATACATTACCAGATGGCACCAATGTGTATTTTCGATACCAATAAATATCGATACTTTTCTTCGATATTTGGGTATCGAAAGTATCGAAGTTTCAGAAGTATCGGTACCAAAGAGTATCTTCATGAAAACTTCAGAATACTTTATGAAAAGTTGACGCCCCTAGCACAGAGTATGTCGCAGGATAATGACAAGTATAACTATGTATCACTATGTAAAACGAAAATTTGTGCAGATCCCTGACTCTATTCCACATGTATGCATATTAAAGACTAATCTACGCTACTATTGAATAGTTTCAACGTACACTTATAACGCAATTCAATGAGATGTGCGTAAAACGTCTCGTCGCTATGTGATTTTCTATTATGTGTTTGGCAGTAACCTTTACCATTAATAATACCATTTATGTGTGCAACCTGTTTAGCAATTATTTTAGCAAATACTATGAAACTTACAATGTGCGAAATCTTCAGTATTATGTAATGCAATTTGTAAATTGACCTGTATTACGTGGAACTTGCCTAACGGAATGAAATATTTGAGTATAATGGAATGTCATCTGAGTAAATCCGAGCCTGATAAAATATATTTCTTTGGTTTTTTGCCCTGCGCCATATGCTCTTTATTCACTTGTAATATCCTTCAATAAACGGAAACCTGCCAACCACGTAAAAATTATTGGTGCAATGACTTACAGTAGATGGCAGGTCTGACTGTATTAAAAACAAGAATACTGAAAAACAAATTTGATTATATTTTCAAACGATTGAGGATCAAGTAATTCATTCTAATTTGCTTTGATTGTTGTGTTTTCGCAGGACGCAAAAATGCATGTCACGCATGCGTAAATTGTAATTATGCGTCGACGTTTGCATGCCGACTAGTATAAGTATATATAATCTGCAATAGTATTGCTCACTTTGGGTTGGCGCGTCGTGATGGTTGCATCGCAATAAAGTTGAATGTTAAAAAATAAGTTATTCAGTGGCCATTTAAATAGTGTGCGAATTGGTACCAAGTTACAAAGTATTTATGGTGATTTTGAGAAGCTTTAAGTATTAGTTGTAGAGAGTCACAATGCTGGTTAAGTCAGGGATTATTGCTGCGTGTGTGACAGGAAGTTTATATTTTTTGGTAATTATTGAATATTTTACTCAGGATCTTTTCATTGCTGCTAAAATTCTTTGATATTACTAGAAATTGTTTATAATTGCAGAAAATATCAATTCCTTTGATATCAAAAGTATCGAAAATTGATCTCTCAACCTAATTGGCATCAAAATTGTTTAAAGAAAAGCCCTTGATCCAATTTATTTATAACATTTCAAAGTCGACAAATATAATTGCTTATCAATGAAATAATTAAATTGTTTTAAACTTTGATCTCAAGCTTTGTTGAAGGGTATGTGGCTTAACCATAGCGATTTTTGTGGAGGTTATATTCTGAACGTGTAGATGAAAATTCAAAATAGAAAATTCCAATAGAAAATTTTAAATTAACAAAAGAAAATATTACATTTTGATAACTTCGATTAAAAATTTGATCTCTGACTATATCAAATAAATTTTATAAATTTTGAAACATGCGAAGATCGAAATATAATCTTATTTCGTATTTGACATATTAGAAAACCCTCTAATACAGTGTTTTCCAACCATCTTTGTACCATGTCCCATCTTAGCGTTTTTAAAACATTTATGCCATCCGCGTCGAGAGTAATATACTTTTTTTTGTAAGAGTCAAAGTTTCATACAACGTCTTGTCCGTACCTACAAGCCGAAAGTCAAATTTGTGTCAGGGAGCCCCCTTCCCGGTCTGGCGTCCCACGTTTGGAAACACTGCTTTAATATGAAAAATGTAGTAAAACTTACATATTCCGGGACTTTCCAGAAAATATTACTTTATACATGTCTATTATCATAAAGACATGTATAAAAACAAAGTAATAAAACAATAATCATATTTGCTTTGATAAATAAGAAAAAAAAAACAGGCGCATAACCTATAAAACAATTAACTGAAATTATAAACCTACCAGTAGGTTAATGATACAAAATAACCTCATAATCATGTATGGGCATCATTAAGATTGCTATAACTCTCACGTTATTATCTCCATTCATGTAAATTGTAAAAGTTGCAAATATTAAAATAAGATAAATTGTTTTTAAATTTTAGAATAAGAAATTTTATAAAATACTCAATAGAAAATAGAATCAAATATACCCACAGGAAGATGTTACCTAGGCATGCAAACAAGGAACGAAAGTAAACTTAACATTGTTCAGGCGAAAGAGAATATAGCAAACACACATCGAAAGTCTGAAAATCGGATATCAATGTTGATTTCAATGATAATTTACGCAATATTCACTGCAATGACTTGTTTTTCTCTCTCGTCATTTCCGTGCATACATTTAACAAATGGCACGTACGCATCGCAATTGTAGCAATCGAATCGAATTGAATCTTATTGATGATCGTCATTATCTCGCGTCCATTTTATTTACGGCGATAACACGATGTATGGCAAATGGAAACTTTGATAAACTACGAAGTATTAACGCAATTTAATCAATATTTTCTAATCGTAAGTAATTAATGTATGATAAAATAAAAACGGGTAGAAAAACTGATAAAAATGGATTACCATAGTAACCGTTACCATCGTATCAGTTGTTTACGTTGCTGTGGGCACCTACTACGTCACAATGATCAGATATGCAACCAAATTTGCAAAAAAAAATATTTCAATACGTTTTAATCATTCCGCCGCATTTTATAATGAGTTTTATAATTTTGATAATCGCTCTGACCTTACCGAGTATGATGCTGCATAAATGTCCAATTATTATAAAATCCAAGTGTCAGAGATGAAACGGCGAATTGTACTACATTCGACAAACAACATAAGTTGTCGTTGCCTACCCCGGGCCATGGCGACGCCGCGCCAGCAACGCAGATATTTTGATGAGCACTGATTGTAGTAGTAGTTTGGATGCGTCGACCTTGCCGACTCACGGCCGTGACTCGCATGATTGAATAACAATCTCTATAACCGCGTATTCAGCGCACAAGGTGTGATTATTGATAAATAAATAATGGGGAAAATTATACGCCCCACACATATGTCCCCTAGAATGATTAGACAAATATCTAAGTGTCAATTTATCGTAATAAATGATTTATTTCCGTCGAATTAGGGTCATAGGGTTCAAAACTCTGAAGTAATCTACACATGCTGATTATTTTATATGTGGTAGGGATTCCATATTTTTATAGCAAAATCAATACCATTGCATTGAGTAACATCGATTCTTATTGGTATCGATAGGATCGAAAACATCATTAACGCTATCTATTAGCCGCATTTCAAAGCTGAGTTTATGCTTCACATATGCAGATGGTGGGGTAATCGTCGTTTGACAAAAATATCAATACCTTTGATATTTACCAATACCTGACATATCAAGTATTAATACCAATACGTTTTGATACTTATAGTACTGCTATTGTTTCTAAAAGTGCTAGGAGTGTCCCAGGGATGCTTCATTGACAGAAATTTATGTTCTTCTTTATTACAGAATAACATAATGGACGCCGAAGCGGAACTAGGCGCCGAACAAATGATGCAGGAAGTGAGCGAACCACTCTTCAGCACATTTGATCTTATCTTGCTTGCTGTGTTGATCTGCATCGCAACGTGGTATTTCACACGCGACAAAAAGAAACCAGCGTCATCTAGCAATGGCAAATCATATTCGATTCAGTAAGTCCTATAAAAATCCACTTTAATCTTAAAAATTTTCGTAAACGAATGAACATAAAAGAACTAATATCTATGGCATTTTTTTCTTAAGACCCACCACGATGTCGCTACAGACGTCCACAGAAAACTCGTTCATCAAGAAGCTAAAAGCTTCCGGGCGTAGTTTGGTCGTGTTCTACGGCAGTCAGACAGGCACAGGCGAAGAATTCGCCGGTCGTCTGGCCAAAGAAGGTATGCGCTATAGCATGAAAGGTATGGTTGCCGATCCGGAAGAATGTGATATGGTAAGTATCCCCATCTATGTTATATACTATAGATGGCGCTCTATTTAAAGCGAGGTAAATAAAATAAAGTTTTACTTCTACAGGAAGAATTAGTGAGTCTCAAGACTATTCCCAATTCATTGGCGGTGTTCTGTCTCGCCACCTACGGCGAGGGTGATCCCACTGATAATGCGATGGAATTCTTTGAGTGGTTGCAAAACGGTGATGCTGATCTTGCTGGTCTTAACTATGCTGTAAGTTTAAAACGTCCCAGAAACGTAATTTCAGTCTATATAACTTTTTTTATGAAGGTGTTTGGTTTGGGTAACAAAACCTATGAGCACTACAACGAAGTCGCCATCTACGTAGATAAGCGACTTACCGATCTTGGTGCTACCCGGGTGTATGAATTAGGTTTGGGTGATGATGATGCAAAGTAAGTCAATTATCTGCTGTAATTAAACAACTATATTTATTATGTACAAGTACATTAAAATATTCATATTATTTGTGTATAGCATTGAGGATGACTTTATCACGTGGAAGGACAAATTTTGGCCAGCCGTTTGTGAACATTACGGAATCGAGTCCACCGGTGAGGATGTCAGTGTTCGTCAGTATCGTCTACAAGAATTCAAGGATGAAGTGCCCGACAGGCTGTTTACTGGTGAAATGGCACGTTTGCATTCTCTTCAGAACCAACGACCGTAAGCGAAATTTATTCTAATTTCTTGATATAATCTTAAATTGATATAACCTTAAAGTGATATAACCTATCTGAATTTTAACTTATTCTAAAGTAAGGTAACCTTCAATGAGTATAAGTATATTTTCGTTTGTAGACCCTATGACGCAAAGAATCCCTTCCTTGCCAAGATCAAGGTAAACAAGGAATTACACAAAGGTGGCGACCGCTCCTGCATGCACATTGAGTTCGACATCGACGGATCCAAAATGCGTTATGACGCTGGTGACCATCTTGCTGTCTACCCGATCAACGACACCGAGTTAGTGAACAAGATTGGCCAATTCACCAAGACTAACCTCGACACAATCTTCTCTCTGATCAACACTGACGAGGAGTCCAGTAAGAAGCACCCATTCCCATGCCCGTGTACCTACCGTACCGCACTCACCCACTATGTGGACATCACCATGAACCCACGTACGCACGTCCTTAAAGAACTCAGTGAATATGCTACCGACCCCACCGAAAAGGAACTGCTCAAATCCATGGCATCGACGTCCCCTGAAGGCAAGGCTAAGTACCAAGACTGGATCATCCACGACAATCGCAACATCGTGCAAGTGCTCGAGGACCTTCCGTCCTGCAACCCACCGTTGGATCACATCTGCGAGTTACTTCCACGTCTCCAACCGCGCTACTATTCGATTTCCTCCAGTCCGAAATTGTACCCGACCACCGTGCACATTACTGCCGTGCTGGTTGACTACCAGACGCCGACGGGTCGCAACAATAAGGGTGTGGCGACAACGTGGTTGAAGACGAAGCAGCCACGCGCCGAAGACTGCCCTACAGTGCCTATCTTTATTCGCAAGTCGCAGTTCCGCCTGCCTACTAAACCGCAGACGCCGATTATCATGATTGGGCCCGGAACCGGATATGCGCCATTCCGTGGCTTCATTCAGGATAGGAAGCACACGAAGGACGAGGGCAAGCCAGTGGGTGATACGATCTTGTACTATGGCTGCCGTAAGCGCAGCGAGGACTTTATCTACGAGGAGGAATTAGTGGACTACGAAAAGGAGGGGTTGATCAAGATGCACGCGGCGTTCAGTCGGGATCAAGGGCAGAAGGTTTACGTTACGCATTTGTTAGAGAAGAATGAAGATGAGTTGTGGAAAATTATCGGAGAAAATAATGGACATATTTACATTTGCGGGTAAGTTAAACCACATTAAATATTTCGAGGTTAAGTTATTGGTCTATAACAGAGTTTAACATAACCTAAATCTGCAGAGTATAACCTAAACTTTTTCTTATTATCCAAAGATAACCTCATTGACACATATTTGACATTTTTGAATTTGAACATAGGCAAACCTCGCGGACGTTCGCGAGGTCAATCTAACTCGTACATTATTGATATTCATCGGATATATCTTTGACAGCTTGTTTATTTTATTAACCAAATTATAAAACTTCAACAAACATTATATTTACTCACAGTGATGCGAAAGCAATGGCAACTGACGTGCGTACCATCCTCATCAACATTATCAAGACCAAGGGCCAGATGACCGAAGAGGCAGCACATGCGTACCTCAAGAAGATGGAAACCCAGAAGCGAATGTCCGCCGACGTGTGGAGTTAAACAGAAACCAACCCATACCCTAACCAACTTTCGACTGCAGGCAGTTCTCAACGCACATATTTGCCAGCTCAGCTTTGGCCGCGAAAATCAAATCAAAAATTCCACACGGTTGTAGTGAGTGCGTGTGCACACATGCAATGACAATAATCTCACACGCACTGCACATTGACATATATAGAATATTATTTTATTGCTTCTTACTGCGTACAGCAAGTAATTGTTATGTATAATTATATTGTTTACTCTATTTTGTGGGGGGCGCTGTGCAAAACTATACTTTCCATTTTTTTTGAGTAGGCCTTGACTTTTAACCTAGAAAAATGGCAACAATACAAACCGATGCTCATCTCTAAGACGCTGCCATCTGTATGTACGTTGACGCAATACAAGGCAAATGTATAGAAATTTACAAAGTATTTATTAATTTCTTTTCCTCGTATCTTGAATTATTTGCATTCCTTATTACTCGCTACCTACATATACAAATCACATATCACCACATACAAATATGGCCTTCTATAATAATTATATATTCTTAAAACTTCTATAGTAACGATGAACAAAATTAATGTCTTTCTTTAAGATTTTTCAAAAACGTACGCACGCTTAGCCTAGGTGTATATACAGAACGCCATCTTGCGACTGTTTGAACACAGCCACAGTCGCGAAACAAAGAGGGCGTGAGTAGATGTCAATCAAAAATAACAAGACAAAAATTATGGGTTCATTAAATAAAAACGTTGGCGCTTCTTCCACCAGCGCTGCTACAAGGGCTCCTCCTTGATTTCGGTTGAGGATGGATCGGACGTTGTTGGTTCTTCGGATGGCAGTTCCTATTTAATAAAATAGATAGAATTCTTTTAGGTTAAACTTTGTTTGATGTAACTCTTCGGTTAAGCGTTACTTACAGGATTATGTTTATTGCACACATAACCTCGTTCCCGTTGAAACAAAATATTGCCGTTTGAATGCATTGGGCAGTAGGATTGTAGACAACTGATGCAGCTGCGAGTAGTGCGCTTCGCACAAACGTTACAGTAGTGTCTCGGACATGTCCATTTGCCTGAAGAAAATGAAATATATTATTAATTATTTATCTGTTTTTTTGTTATGTACGTAAACAAAGAAACAAAGTATGGTACATACCTTGTGGTTTTGAAAACAACTCCATGCATTTGATATGATAAACCTTCCCGCAGTTTTTCATTGTGCAATCCAAGTCCGTTTCTTCAACGCCACAGATAAAGCATGGGATAAGGGCTGGGGGAATTGGTTCCGTCATGGACGCACTTCGTTTCGTTGAGATCTTTTTCGTTTTTGCCTTTTTTATCACTTTTATGGGTTTCGCTTGTTTTGGGATATCCTGGAAGTTGCATTTTGTTAGGTTCTGCCTACTCGTGGAGGGGTTCATTCGAGGAAAGGGTGACTGGAAAAAGGTCGACTAAAAGCTTTGAAAAGGAATATTAAGTTTATTAACAGTTATCCAAAGTGTGGGTCGCGGCCTGGCACCGGGACGGCACAAATATCTATAGAGCACTTGTCTTGAGGTTAATTTTACTTACTTAGGTTTTACGGAGTTATGTCTTTAACATACATAACCTACAGGGTTCCTTTGGTGGATTAAGGAAAGGATTCACTGAAACAAGGATTTAGGTTAGGTTCCGACAGGATAGTCAAGTTTATTGTCATGATTAGGTTTGATATTTTTTAGGTGAAAATAAGTTGCAAAAAGCTTAAAATTACGAAAAGAATAAATGGTGAATTGAAAACAAAATAAACTAACCTTATTCTTCGCACCAAGAAATCGAGCACAATTTTCAGCCCCGCAACGACACTCTTTCTTCTCATCCCCAATCGGTTCCATATTATAGTTAAAAGTCAACTCGGTATTCGCCGGTATATCATCTAAAGCAAACAACCCAATCCTCGTATCCCCTCGCACTGTCCACTTCTGCGTCTCACAGTTTGGTTGACAGCAATGATTCATAAACCGCGCCAAATTTCCCTTCGGACCCGCGTCAATCGTGCGATTACCATCCAGCGTTAAAAAGTAATAATTCTCCGCCTTTTGCACATGCATACGCTCAATCCGCCGTTGATACTCATCCTGATCAATCAATTCCCCAACATATTCGATAACAAACTGTCCTTTAGTAATTGGCTCAGTTGACTTCAATCCCCAACCACGAGTATCCGTCTTATAGGGCACCAAAGGTGGATACACCCGCTTCTCAAATCTTCGATTCAGGCACTTCTCGCGAGCTGGGCACACTTCAGGTTCACACTCCGTCAACAACAATCGATTCAGACAATCAGAGCCAGGCCCACAGGGATCCGTCTGACTATCGGTGCAGTTACACGCATTTGTACTGCTAACGTTCCCATCAAAAGGTTTCAAATTCCCAACGGCACGATTCACTTTAATCTTTGTATACAACGGGGGTTTTTCGTTCTTTCTGAACGCGAGTTCCCGCTGAACTTTGAGCTGTTTCCGGCATACAAGAGCAGCTTTCGCTTCTGCCACAGCCCGTTTAAAAAGGGCATCATGTTTCCCTAACGTCTCTCCGCCTGTATCACCCTTATCATCTTCTTGGAATAAAAAGACGCGGCCCAACGCAAACCAGTGATGATCATGTGTGCCGTAAAACCTAGCAACAAACTCTCCATTCTTATGAGGAGCCTGACGAACATTCTCAGGGATATCTTCAGGGAACAAAATCACCGCGGGCCACCATTTAAAGGCAGCAAATTTCGCCCAGACAATCTCGTCGTACAACGGCAACCTTCCCGACTCACAGTCCTCACACACAAAACTATCATCCGCTCTCAGATTAATCCGAATACAATCAGCATGTACACTCGTAGGACACGTCTCACAACACATCAGATCGCCACCTTGAGAGCAGATAAAACACCAGTTCGCATTAATTGTATACCGTTTAGGTCCTTTGTGCTGGACATGCCTCGGGCAGATAATCTGGGTATGGCTTAACACCTCCGTTCCAGCAGGTACACAATACGCATTCGCATGGTACGTCGCCGGACACTTTACACAACGCACTGTTTTACTGATGGGCAACAAGGCTGAACATGCTTTGGGATTGTCAGAAATGCAGGTCTGACAATTATGCATTGGACACTTGAAGTTAAATTCATTTTTACCACTACTCAAATCAATGATAGACTGCGGCCATGCGTTCAGACACTCTGGATGGAAATACTTCCCACAGCCAGAGATGGAACATCGGAAACGATCAACGTGTTTCTCCAAATACACTGTCCGCCCACAGGAAAAGCAAGGTGGGTCAATGCTATGCTTACAGTTGATACAAACGAAATCTTCAGTGGCTCCATCTAGGTGATTCTTCGTAGGTTGCGATTCCAATTCTGAGGGGACAATTTCCAAGTCATTCGAACTCGAGTCTGTGGTAGAAGCATAATAATTGGCATTGCCTGCAATGGGTGCCATAATTTTTCCGAGTTTGTTATCAAGCTGCTCGTTGAGATTCATTCCAGTGCCTATATCACTTTGATTGAGGTTAATCTCGTCCTTGTTGAAATATTTCGTCTTGGTGCGTACATTAACAATGTCTACTTTGGCACCATCTATAGGAGTAGGGACGAAAACGATATCATCCTCTTCCTTAGGTTCGTCCTTAAGTTGGGAGCACTCTGGATGATAGAAAGCAAAGCACGTTCCTTTGCACTTCACTAATGTCCCACCATTTTGTAGACATACACTGCACACAGGCTGTTTGGAAACGTCTTTAAACAACACCCGTCGATTCGGATTGCCCGTTCCACTCGATTGTACACTCGTTTTGGACGTTGAATCAGAATCTGATACGTCCGCACCACCTAACTCGTGCTTCTTTAAACCTAACTTGAACTCCTTTTTCGGCTCCTTCGAGTCGGCTGACGAGCGCTTGCGTACTGGTCGCTGACGCTTAATCAACTTCTCCTCATCCTCGTCCTTCACATCTTTCATTATTAAACTACCCTTGATAATCTCCTCCAAGTCTTCGTTCACATAGTTGTGCTTGTCATCTCCAGCAGGACTATCTTCTCGGTTTAACCTAACTTTAGAGCTTGTCGGTGTTGATTTGGATGATCTCGAATTGCGGCCATCTTGGCCCGTTACAGATTTGGGTACTGATGGAGACATTTTCTTGGCTTTTTTGACAGATAGCTTTTCAAGTTTGCGTTTCTTCGTCACTGGTTTAGGGGTGATACAAAAATCTTCATCGTCGTCTTCAGACTTGATCGAAATGTTATCAGGCTCTTTCTTGATTTCGAGTTCAGTCTCTGAGTCTAAGCGCTTCCGCTTCATTGCCTTTTCTCGTTTAGTGGCAAACATATCGAAGAAAAAATCATGGCGTTCCGCGACGGTTTTATCAACCAGATCGCCCAATTCTTTCATGCCCTCGGTCCAAGCTTTTTTGACGGTACCCTTAATTTGACATGCGGCCATTTCACGTGCTATGGTTTTATATTCGGGTTTTGACTTCGTCATAGATTTCTGGAACAAATTATTAACATAACGTATATATACGTCCTAACTTGGAAACTGTTAACAATACACACAATTCAAATAATGTAACCTCAAAGCACCAAAAAACAATGTTGGACTGTTAAATGGACACGACATATATACGTTGTAAGTTAAAAACGGATGCAATTCGTAAAAGTAGCATAATATAACCTCAAACATACCTGCCGTTCTCGCAAAACCTCCCGATGCTTTTCCAACATATCAAAACTCTCGTATCGAATAATTGCATTCTTCAAAACCCAAGCTCTTCGTCCATTATCACCAAAAAAGCGCACATGATAGTTAATAATTTTCTTTGCTGAAACTTTACAAAAATTAAACATCGACTTCGGAGGTTATAGAAATGTAAACTTACTTCTACGGCAATACTTCTTGGTTTGTGGTTCCATCGTGATCATGCAAGGCCAATAAGAAAACGAACCAAGTCGCGCTAGCACCAAGTCACCAATCGAAAAAGGATCTTCATCTGAGAACATTTTAAAACTTTAAAAATAAACCCATAAAAACATATTCAACTTACCATCAACGACTTCGTTATTTTCCATCTTGACCTCAATACTGTCAAAGTTTCCAAATTCCGTGTTAACATTCATCAAATTCTTCGTATTTTCCTTATCTACAGGTAGATTTATAACCAACTCGGGATCGTCAGTTAGAAGTGGTTGCGACTGATTCAGCTCTTCTTCACTCAACGCTTTCCCTTTCTTTTTCTGTTTCTTCAATTTTCTACCACTACCACTCTGCGGCGAGAAATTCTCTTGCAGCTCATCAGCGAAGGACAATGGCGATAAGATTTTACGTTTTGCCTTAACCTTATTCAAGGGGGACTTTTCGACTCTGCGTGGTGATCCTTCCGCTGAGGACGAACGTACAATCGATGGAGATTTATGTGGCGACAACTTTAAAATGATCTTCGGCACCTTTTGCTGTTCATTACCATCTTCCACATCGAATGGTTCATTCTTAATTTCGATATTCTCATCTTTTAATTCGGCTATATCATCATTCATATGCTTGAGTGGAGTAGGTTTGCCCAAGAGATTTCTTATTTTTAGTTTTAGTGTTTTAGGTGTTTTTGGAGACTTATTAGTCTTTGGGGTTGTATTTAGATCTTCCATTTTTACATTCTTAGTTTTCTTCGGTGATAGTGGTGGGGTTTGGAACCCGTTGTGAGTTTCATTTGGGATGATCTCATTTGGGGGATCTTCAACTTCTTGTTTGATTTCACTTTCATCTAGAGGTTTTTCTTTTATTGATTCTGTAAGAAAAAGAAATATATTTGTAAGCTTTTATTCTATTCAGAATATCTGGTTTAGAAAGGCGGATAGCCTGAACACCTCCTCTCTACCCCGCTAAGAATATTGCACTTCTATGTCAATTAGCAAGCTTTTCTTGTAAATAGCTGCACTAATTTTGGATTTCTGTGATCCACCCATTCTCCGTGCTTAAATAAACTGAGGGTACGCACACGTCCAGAAGAACAAACTAATCTAGTAATTACAATATTGTAAGTATCACGGTCTTAGCCTGCAGAACAATAGTACCTGTGCAATGGGAATGCTCGGTAGTATAAATAAATAAATGCTCAGATGATTAAGACAATATTAAAAATGATCCGTAACTCTGGGGAGAGTGGGACAGCGCTCCCGTCCACCCGCCGAGCAATAATAAACTGTTTATCCGGTGGCGGCAAATTTTTAACCGCGACCGTAGCGACGTTATCATTCTGTTTAACATAATGTTTAAGAACGTATTCAAATTTCTTACCATCTGCCATTGTAGCCAAACTAATCTCCGAATTCCCCAATTCTTGACCAATATCCACAGGCCCATTCAACTTCTTCCTCGTAGACATCGTTTTACCACCTATCATGGCAATCCAATCTAGTTTCGTCTTCTTTTTCTTGCTCTTCGCCGGTTTATCACTTAGAATCGGAGATTCATCACACGAACTTACCGATTGAGACGCAGAGCTATCCAATGACGCATCCTCGTTCAACGACTTATTTTTCGTACGTTTATACGACTTCCTGGCACGCTTACCAAACAGACGATTGGAATTTTTCTTCTTTCGCACTTTAGCCGGCAATTCATTTCCCGACTGACCACCCAAAATGGCCAACTCGCCGTCATCTTCATCTAGAGAAAGAAGCGAAGAGTTCTGACTCGACTCCATTGCTGACCCGTTCGAATCGGCGTCCGCCGAGCTCACCGGCGACCACATCTCATTCGCCGCCCTGACTTTTGACGCGTTTGACTGTTTCTCACTCTCTATGATTGCTTGATTCGCTCGTAATTTCCCCTTGCCCACGGGCGACGTAATCTTACCAACCTTATCATAATCATCTTTTTCGTCGACATCGGCAAAGAACTCACTATCCCCAGTAACATGCGGAAACATTTTAATCTTATTCTTGACAACCCTCTTCTTTTTGTTTTTCTGGAATGGCGTACTCGAGCCAATCCCAAGTGGCTTCTTCCCTTTCTTTTGATCCTTCTTCTCATGCTGCTCCTCTTTGGATGTATCCTGCGCATGCGCACTAGATGTCAACTGAGCAATCCTCTGCGCATGCCCGTCGACAATCAGAGGGGATAGACTAACCGGCACAAGTTTGCCAGGTTGAAGAACCAATGGAGTAGGTTTATACTCAGGAGGTGCTTGCAGCACGTCTCTTACCTGATCACTCACCAACATTGCACCAAAACCTTCACCAAGCACCATCTTGGAAATGTCCTCTTGAGAAAGATCATTAACCTTGGCGATGCTTACATCAGGATCTTCTGCGTCACTCTCATCACTCGGGATATAATCGACAATTCTGCATTGATTATGTTGTTTCAACAACGTCTCCAATGTACTTTTATCATTGACTTCCTTTTCACATTGTAAACCTGTCATAGCTTCAACAAACGCCATTTCCATAGGCGTTGCAACTTCGATTTTGTCAATTTCATTGACATTAACTTGGGCTGTTGCATTCTCCTTTATTCTAATAGAACTCTCAATTTTCCCTGTTGTTAGAGTCTCAGGGTCATTCACCTCAAGATCAATTTCTTTCTTTGCTTTTATTTGTTCTTTTTCAGCCATTTTTTCCGAATTTTGTTTTGGTGAAGCCCCAGGTGGGGATTTCAGCAATTTATCCTCAGTGGTTGTTGGCAACGCTGCATTCTTACCTTCTATGATACCTGGTGGCTTTTTAACTATTTTCTCCTCCTTACTTTCGATTTCGAACGAATTGTTATTGAAATTCTGCGTTTCTTCCTGATGTTGGTCTTCATCTTCTGTTGGAACAAGCATAAATTCATCAGATGATTTGTACCGGTATATATTATGACTGCCATCGTCATCGGCGCAGAAAATATCACGATCCTCACCTTGCACCTCCGTTTCCGGCGGTACGGTCGTCAAATCTGTACTGCTGCCATCCAAATTCAACCCATCAACATCTCCATAACTTCCGTTCAGATTAAAATCGCTAATGGCACTCATTTTCGATTGAATACTACTCACAGAATCATCACTCAGATGACCATCATCAGGTATCATCGCTTTCACAGGCTCACGTTTTGCCGCAATCACCTTCTCCTCTTCAACTTTATCTTTATTTTTATCTTTCACAATCTTTTGTTTGTCTTTCTCGAAAGGTTTATCCCGTTTTTCCATCGGGTTCGTAGGAGAAGGAAAAATATACTCACGTAGGACCTGTATTTTCTCTTTACATTTCATTGGAGTTTTGTTCTCGACTTTCGGAGTAGTAGTTGCCACGGCAAGTGGAGCAAATTGTGGTGTGTCCAATGTAGATTGTGCAGTTGGAAGGGGTGGCACGGGCCAATCATCGTCGTCCGGGGCGTCCAGGTTGCGGAAGCGACGCTTTTTCTTCTTCGATTTTTTCTTGGTACCACTCGTGTGTACTGGTGCTGGTTCAACGGCGTACTCAGAGGCTTCGGGTGTGGCTGGAGGTGCAGATTGTTGAGGTTTTACACTAGGTTTTCGAATGATCGTGACCGCCTCCTGGTGCTGGTCATTCTTCGGATTTCGACGAACTGCTGACACTTGATGTGTTTTGAGTAGTGTCACCTCCGAGCTGATTGCAATCTCGTTCGTATTTTGTTTGGGCGTCAGCGTTTTCGGGATGTGATCTTCAAAATTGACTGAAAGTCAAAATTTTTTATTTTATTAAATCAGATTACCACATTTTTCCAATATGAAGTTGCTAATATAATCTATTTTGAAAACGTATTTATAGGTTAAACCTATGATTTTACTTAACCTATACATATACATCTGTAGTATTTGAACATAACCTAATTTATCTATAAAATCTAAATTAGAGGAAGTTCGACGTTATATTGTAGTATTTCAAAGCATAGAAGACGTTGTGTCTCAGACTTGACCCAAGTTTATGCATACATAAATTTGTTTGGTGGACAACCTACGGCCTAAACCTCTGGGCTATACCAATCATCTGAAAATACCTTCCAGAATGGTCAGGAGTATTATATAATGTGTCTTAATAAGTGCACGGGGTCTAATTAAAATGCGATATAAGAGCGCCTTACTCATATTCATGATAGGACAGCATTTTAAACCTACAAAATGAATTGTAGTATAACATACGTTGAACTTAATTGTATTTAAATTAGATTGAAATCATCGGATGAACGCCGATAGTTGTCAAACACAAATTTTATTGTCAAGGAATATCATGAGTACGTGGACTGGAATGAACGCCTGAAGTATTGCGTAGCGCAGAGCATTCAAGATTTTTGTCGACATTTTGTCTATATTGCATGTTCACATTAAATTATCAGTGAATTTTAAATATTTATTAAGCATCGACGAAAAAGGCTGGTCCAACACATGGTGTAAAATTTAATGGCAAGTTCAATGGAAAACAATCAATTTTGTCTACTCCATAAATCAAAATTGTTAAACCGATTATAAAGCCTACTGGCCAAGGAAAATATCTATAGAGAAATTGTTTGTTTTTTGATTTATTTTTCATTGTTTCCATAGTTTGTTTGATTTAAAAACATTGTAAAAGTCACGTTCTATGGTAGATATTAGTGCACCGATCTTAATATATGAGTAGTGATTCTGTATAGATATATTCTTTGCTACAGACCAGGAAAGAGGCTCATATTTTAAACTTGTAAGCATGTTATGACCCCGATACACCCTGTACATAATTCAGAAAAGTATTTTGTGAAAGTGTTGATGACAATTTTTTAAATCTAGTAAGTTTACTTTAATGAAATTTAATAGAGCAATATAATGTTGACTGAAAATCAAATCAAAACAATCTATCGAATAAAAAATATAATCCCATAATGACAATTTTATCGAAAAAATAACTGGCCTACTATAACTACGTAACTATTGATATCAAAAGTAATTTCAACATTTTACCAACAGAAATATTAAAATAAAACCACTTACTTATTTCAGACTGTTTTTCCTGCACTAACACTGACTCATTTCTTCCAATCTTTACCAACATTTTCCTCCCATCGTTCATTAGATTATTCCTTTGTTGTTTATGCACAATAACAGACGTTGGCACGGCTTTCGTCGTGGATTTAACCAAAACAGTGGCAGCAATCTTAGCGTCTTGAGGTTTGGCTGGCGTACTTGTTTTATTCACCGACGTTGACGGCGCGGACATATTGGCTTTCTCCTTTGGCTGTAGCTGTGCATCATCCTTACCTGGGCTAAGAGTCGAATTGGACACCTTCCTACTGATTGTCTTCTTCATACCCAAGATAAAATGCTTCTCCTTCATCATTTTGAGATTCTCATTAACGTGCATCTTCTGCTCTCGTTGATTAGCAAGCGCTGTATGTGCGGGCGCATAGCACGACGTGATCTTGCCATTGTTGATCGTAATGCTCTCCTGAATGACGAAGTTTGGCGTCTTCGCAGCAGGCACGAGTCGTTCCATTGCTATGCAATTGTTTAGCAAGACTTACCTGAAGATAATTCCATCAGGTTCACATCGCTTTCGATTAATTCCTCTCCCTTTGGCTGTGCTTTTCCACCGAGTTTATTATGCGAAAAAAGTACACAAATCGTGAGGAGGTTATGTGCGGTTGCGTAGCGTTCCTCTTTGTGTCGCTGTGCGCTGCGTTGATTTACATTGTACGTACGGCAGCACGTCGACGATTGCAATTGTTTCAGCAGATGAGAGGATTGCGATGAAGACGATGGTTTTGTGATGCGTTGATTTGCTGAAATTTACACTATTTACACTTGGACTCCCGATATGCTGCTTCACTTCAGAACGCTGCGGGTGCAAACAACTACTAGTGGGAAGGCGCCAAAAATGTGCTGTCAAAACTTTTTGGACAGAATAGGTCATAATAAATTGGAATATATTTCTCATACGACTTTTTACATTTCACTCTATAAGATCATGTTAACTGAATTAAATTAAACAAATTATTAGAAATGATATCATTTCGTAAGTCTAACATTTTTTAAATACTAATAATATTTCTAAGTTAATTTAATATTTTTTGCTCGGTTGTGTATAGTTAGGTTGAAATAGATTTGGCAACACTGTAAACAATTTACTAATAGAAATAGGTTTATTTAAAAAAATATGAAATAATATACAAGGAAATCATATTTTAATGCATTTTGCGTGACTCCAGAGTGGTTTTGAAACAGTACATTTTAAACAGAAATACTCGGCAATTTCAAGAATGTATTTTTGACAGAAGACTTGTAGGATGACAGATGAAAAGCATTTCATCGAGGACATAAAATAAAATAATCGCGTTATTTCACCAATTCTGCATAATCGCTTCACACAAATGTCCTAAGGCCGCATTAAGACGTTCTGTTTTGACTACTACTTCGGTACAGATGGCGCTGTTGCGAATGGCTTGATGGCGCTACGAAGTCTACTGTGAGAACAAATCTCTCTGGATATATGGACTAACAGGATTCAACTTTAACAGTATATAATAATTCCTCTAGACAATTAAACAGAAAAACTATTATGATAATTAGTGGAAAATTTAATTCTGAATCGATCAATATATGATTTGCATACATAGAAATATGGCAAATATAAATACAACTCTCTTTATGTGATGTCATTTCGCTTCATATTTCTGGCAGCGAAAATGTCGCCCTTATTAGACTCAACTTTCAAGCGTCCTAACATAATCAAATGAAAACTGTACCGTTATGTTTAAAGTAATTTTCAAGCTGAATCGATTGGTGCATGATTTATACTTTTAGACATAAGGGAAATGTGAATAAACGTGGAATGTTTAGGATAAGTCATTTTCTGAAATCGGCGATGTTCACGTTATTAACTGAACTTTAAGAATTCATAACATAATTTCTAAACATCTAATCAATAAACTATTGCATGAGATTGTGGCATATGTGGTATATAATTTGTATGTATTGGAGAAAAGTAAATATAAATAAACGTGAAATATTTAGAAGAAGTAATTTCAAGTCATTTTTTTGTCAGCGAAATTGTTACCGTTATTAGACTCAACTTTGGTGAGTTATAATATTAACTATGTAATTAACTATGTAATAATATTAATAATATAATCTATGTAAATAAGTTGCTTTAAGTTTTATTATACGTTTCAAAAACATTTCTGTGTACGATTATTTATATCAAATGCAAAATTTTAAAATGTACATATCACAAATCCTAGTAACAAATTATAAAATGACAACATAGATGAACAAATCTTTCCCAGATTTTCCATAGATTAAGTAGATTGTTTAGGCATAGCATAATTACACAAATTAACCATGAGGGAAGCATGCATCGGGATAACTTCGGCATGAGCTAGCAGACTCCTAGTATTAGGCCGTTGTTTAGGGTCGCTTTGCACACACTTATTGATAATATTCTGCACACCGTGGCCGTAATGTGGCAATGGGATAATCTTGATTGTCCCTGCTTTAATATCCATGATCACTTTACTAACGGGCCCGTCGAAGAGGCGTTCCATAGCGCATAATTCATAGAGAATGCAACCCAACGACCAAATGTCGGATTTTCGACAGTAGGGTAGACCGTCACATACTTCTGGAGCAAGGTAGTTGGCTGTGCCGATGGTTGTTTCAGTTTTATCCTTACTGCAAATATGCAAAAATAGTCAATGTTTAAAGTCAATAAAAAAACGACATTTCGAGAAAAACGCATTAATGTTGGGTAAACATAAGACTATAATATTTTTGAATATTTTGCTTAATCATTAAAACTTCAAAAAAATCGATTTTAGACCCGATAAATGAGGTTCCTCCTTAAAGGAGTTAGTCTTTTAATACCTCTTAACTCTATGAATAAATAAACGATTCAAACTCACTTAATTAGCGTTTTCGAAACACCAAAATCTCCAATTTTCACCACATCGCTATTGGGACCAGAAAGAAAAATATTCTCCGTTTTCAAATCACGTTGAATGACGTACTTCTGATGTATTTGGTCCAAGCCGAGGAGAATTTGCGTAAAAGTTGACATAACCCACTGAAATGAAAACACGTCCCAAATGTGTGCATGTAATTTTAGAGTGCAATGCATACTTCTTTCGGTAACAATTCCGGTCGTTTGCTCTTGATAAACTCGAACAGCGTGCCATGCCGTGCATATTCCATGATAATGTGGAACACGTTCTCGCGGAAATACGAGTCGAAATACTCGATTATGTTGGGATGTTTAAGCATTTTCAGGATTTTCGCTTCATTCTTTGCTTGGGTAATATTCACCGAATCTTGCTCGCAATTGATTTTCTTCATTACGACCAGTTGCTTATTATGGATTTTCTCACAGAGAAATACATCACTGTAATGAATGTGAAAATGTATTGAAATTTCGTGAAAGTATTAAGTGATTGCTATTAAAGGAATTGAAAACGTACCCATAACTTCCACGTCCAAGATGTTGAACCACGTTGTAGACCTCCATTTTGTTTTTATATTGTTTTCTCCTTTACTGAAATACTGATATCTGATATACTTTTTTATTAAAGTTGTATTAGCACCTTATGGTTTATTAATAAAACTGTTGTATTGAATTAGGAACAATTGTAATGTACTTGTTTTGGGGGAAATGTTTAACGAGTATGCAAAGTAAAGTGATATAAACTGACATAGATGGTCAAAGAGTGAATGATGTTGAAAAGAATGGTCAAAATCGTGGCAGGATCGTACGCTTAGAAGCGATAGGACGTTGCCCAAACAAGTCACAAATTCGGATAACGGCACGTTATCACATGTTTGTTTTTTTATATAATTGTCAAATATTTCCATATTATGCTGCTAAATTCAAACTGAATATGTTTTATCCAATAAATAGTTGAAGCGTTTATTTGGAGAGTAGTGTAGTAAGTTCATATTTGGAAATATAAATGTAAAGGCTAAATATATATGCTAAAATTATTATATAATCATAGGAATTGGCCACTTCAGAACCATTTTCATTGATTTTCTCGAAGAATTAATATAAAAGTCAAAAAAGTATCTGCAATGCGGCTGGGCTAATGAAGGAATTCATCCGAAATTTGGTGACACCCCTTGTAGATGTTGAGAGAGAGAGAGACTGTGAGTAAATTGGAGGGTAAGCGAGAAGGGTAGTTGAGATGGTGTGGGAAGTTGGAGGTGTAGATTACGTATGTCAAGGGTCACATTGACCAGTGACTTTCATGTGTATAGTCTTTTATATTACACTAGGTGGCGCTGTAAATGTGTTTTTGTTCGGATTTTAAACCCGGGCTTTCACAGACAAAACCGTAACAGAATAAACCCGCAGATTTACAAAACCCGGAAACCCGGAGGCTCGGGTTTTCCTATTTTTTTGACAATCCTAGTGTAGACCTCAGTCGAGGTGCTGTAATACTTTTGTAAACAACAAAACAAAACCTCTCGTAACACGAAGCGATACTTATCCCCGGTCCAATCCACATCGTCAAGATACTTAACAGTTTCCCGGCCAACGAGTTAAAAACTTTCATTTTTAAAAGATAGCGAATTGGATTGAAAGTTGTAGTGCAGATTGAACTTATTAGAACTTTTATTCACAAAAATAAATATATGCGTCAGAAGTCTTGTGATATTTTTTTTCTAATTTCCCATCTTTGTACCATGTAATTCACGTTAAATCTCATTTGTCTCGTTATGAGACAAGAAACTTGAGATATATAAACTTTCGAAGTGTGTTTGTTGGAACAACAACATATCAAAATATGACAGGAATCTCTAAAAACTATATTCGAAACATGCTTTATGTTAAATTAGTTTGTAATTAACTTGTTTGGTTGGAAATATTTTGCACGTGGATTAATTTAGTCACGAAAAAACAACGTTAATAGTGTTCATTTTACGGAATTTCTTAAGTTCTTCCTCTGGCATTTTAAGTGCGAGACTTTGCTATATATAGATAGGAAATTCGCATCTAAGTAGAGAGTCGTACAATGGTTTTCTTTGTAATATTTTATA
>WSZQ02110393.1:0-13196 GCA_019419845.2 Weissflogia rhopalogaster
ATTTCTCATTACTCATGATGCAAGAGATCTTAGATATACCTTCATCTTTCGCAGGTGTTGCTTTTTATACCGATTAATTAATACACTTTTTATAGTTGAATGAATTCATTTCCAAATAGCTATTTTTAACAGCGAGACAAAGTTATTCAATTGTTTTAAGTCTACTGGGACTAAATATTATCAAATAGATTATAAAAAATCAAATAACTTTGAAATAAAGTGGTAAAAATTGTGATGGTATTAATTTTCTCCAATTGGAGTTGAATCAAAGTAATAGATTCGCAAATAAGTAGATTAGCAAATATATCAATGTCTAGGCGAAGCAGACAAGAAGAATCCAAGAAATCAAGGCGTGTGCTAGTGCCAATGATAATGCAAACATTGCTCAGCTCATTGCTCAGTCGGTGAAGGGAAAAAATCTCTGCGAATAGATAGGTAGGTAGGTTTGCTTGTATAAAAGCCGCCTGGTTGCGCTTCAACGGGCATTTTGCTGGTTGTAGTGGGCATGACTCAAAGCAAAACGGTAATTACATCAGTTTCTTTAGTACTTACACTAGTTTTTATGCATAAACATACGTACATTACGCTACAAACACCTCCTAAACCTTTCATATTTTGTTGCCGACTCCATGAAGTGGTAAAAAATCTAATAAATATACAAAAAATATGAAAACAAGTAAAACAAGTGAAAAATTCAAATTGTTATTAAAAAATAGGGAATCTTTGATAATAAAGTGTATAAAAGGTGTTAATAAATAATTCATAAAGAACTAAAAATAATTTTTGAAATTTTTAAAAATTTCTCCGATTAAGTGACAAGTTAATAACCATCAAAGAATCAGAAACTAAAAACCAAAGGAAAATCTGGTGACAAACGATAGCAAATCCAAAACTGAATTCGAACATCGTGTGGGGACAGACGGGGAGAGAGGAGGTCTCTCTCCAGGAAAAACTTTCGACCCCGCCGATGATAAATTCCACCTGAAAGTTGTTCGAGCATAGTTGAACCGAGAGGGGCAGGCAGGGCGCACAGTTCGACGCAACTTTCGAGGAAAGTTGAAAATCGTGCAAATTATAACATGGCGTGTGCTGGATGGCAAATGGCACAAGTTGGCAAACGCGTGAGAAAAAAAAACACACACCGATTTGAATAAATTTATTCCAATAAATTCCTGCATATTCACACAAACAGATATGACGACAATTCTAGCGGCAATTAAACAAAGGAAACTTAATTTCTTGTTAAATCCCATAAGAATTTATATATTTATATAATAAATTTACCATTGAAATCCCAAACAATCTCCTTAAGTAACTGAATAAAATTGAATAAGAATTGCTTCATTGTCACCGTCAATTACTATAAACGTCGCAAGAAAATTTATAGACTCCCCATAAACTTCCCATTGAAATCCAGTTCGGTTACCGGGAAAAACAAACAGATATTTCGACATTCGCCAAGTTGTTTAAACAAACATGAACTTTGGAAATACTATAAGAACCCTATATACATTCCATAAAAATTCCTTAATCATGGAAAAGACATCCTTTAATAACTATTGTTAAAAAAGCATATTGGACATCCTTCATTAATTCTCAAAGAGAGCTATTTTTGATGATAATTGGTGAAACTCCATAAAATTTATGTAACCCCATAAACTTCGCATGAAAATTCCATACAATTTCGATAAGTATATTGTTAAAATTGAATAAGATTTGCGACATTCTCACCATCACTTATTCATCAACGAAACCTTGATTTGCGGTAGTTTTGTAGCAATCAACAACCTTGATCTTAAATTATGCAATCTGATTTATGAGTTAATATGACTTAAAATGCCTTAACTTATGAATTGTAGTTTGACAATGAATTATGTCTGATTGTGTCTAAATATCAATTTTGATTGTTGTTCTTTTATTTGTTCTAGAAATCATGATCAGACTGCAATTATTCCGCTTCCTGGTATGCGCCGTGACGATAGTGGCGGAGGCGGCACGCACACCTAAAATTTACAACGCGCTTATCAGCTCCGATGAGAACTTATCGCCCAGCCAGGCGTACCCCATCGTCGAGCCGGTGCTGCGGACGACCGCCGTCGGCGTGACGCCGTCGTTCGCCCAGCCGCTCTTCCAACCTGTTGTTGTGCATCCGCCGCCTCCGCCACAGCCGCGACGGCAGGAAGACGCCGCTACGGCCGCAGTGCTAAAGGTTAGTGTAAAGTTACAATCAGATTGCACGACTTTTTGACTGTTTAGATTCACGCTCGAAGATAGCTAACTGGAGAGATTTTGTCTGTTCAAGTTTATTGGTCATAATTGATTTCAATTGGAATTTAATTAGGTTCTATATGAATAGAATTTCACAAGAGAACGATTTTAAGTTTTAAATGGTGGGAATAAAGACAATTTTATAGGTTAAACGATTTAATTTTTATAAATGGAAAATAAAAGTTTCTTTGGGTGAGCCTTGAATCGATGATCTTTGCGATTTTTCACCTATTTTTTTCCTATGAACTTTTCATAAAATCCCCACAAACTTCCATACACTTCTCATATGATCCTATAGACTTTCTATAGAATTCCCTTCAATAGAATTCCCATAAACTTGAACTTCCAATAGGATTCCTTTAATTTCTTTTGAGCTTCCAATATGATTCTATGATAATGTTCATAGAATCCTATGTGGGACTTTCTATAAACGTTTTCATAGATTCCCTATAAACATCCCGTAAATTTCTCATAAAATCCCCATAAACTTCCTGTTAACTTCCCATAAGATCCCTATAAATATCTCATAGTATCCCCATAAACTTTCCAAGCATAAACTTTTTATAATCTTCCAATCGAATCTCCATAAACTTCCTAAACATCCCACAGAATCCTTACCAACCAATTTACTGCAAATGAGTCCTCAGAAACGCCCTATAGAATCCCCCTAAAATTTCCTATAAACTCCCCAAAGAATCCCCATAATATATAAAAAAAAGTGTGCATAAAATCTACATAAATTTCCTAGTGAAACACCACAAACTTAGGTGCCATAAATTTCCCATAGAATATCCATGAACTTTCTATATACAATAAAACCCTATGAAATTTCTATAGAAATCCAATAAGAGTAGCCTGAGAAAGTGTAAAAATCGAATTAGGTCTTCTAATTTATTTTACTAATACATTTTATTCCGCTTTTTTTATTATATTATGTAAGTTCAATTTAGGAGAATATACAAACTTAAAAAGAATTGTCCCAACCTAGGATGGATCAAACCAGAAGCTTGAAGCACCGTCAAGCATCCAGAAAATTCCAACCCATGCTCAAACGCATATTTTGAGCTACAACGACGGATATTCATTATATCCACTTGCATACGATCCATATTACCAGTATGGATATCATCGTGATTATGTCTACTCGCCTCTTCCTCCTCTACCATTCTATCAGCAACCGGTATATGTTGATTATGGAGCTACTTTACAATCTACAAACCTAAAGCCTCAACATCAACTTCAACCTCAGCATCAGCATCATTTACAACTTCAACCTGAACTTCAACATCAACCTCAACCTGAACTTCAACAACCTCAAGCTGAACTTCAACAAGGACTCCAACAAACTCCGGGGAACACCATAAACAAATCCGTTCCTGCTGCTGATGACATTGAATCAAACAAGGAACCCCACAGACCTGTACCAGTGCTGCCACCTTTACAACCGGCGCCATCTCACCTCAACTTCAAAAAGAACCCGGATATACCAGACGTGATCCCACCACTTCCATTCACTCTACGTAAGCAGCGAAAGCAGTAGAGGACAGAAAAAGGCAGTAATCTCGAAGATTAATTGAGGTTATCCCATTGGAAATCGAAACAATCTGTTTCTTTTGTTAAATGTGTAATTTTATTATTCGCAACTTATAATTAGGTATATGCGTTGTTATAGTGATCAATGGTTGGCCATTAAAGATACCGAGTCGAAATCGATGGTTATTATTGCTAAGATTGGTGATTAATCAATTCCATTATTAGGTTATGTGCTGGTTGCTGATGTTCAGATTATTATTGCTGTCGGAATTGTTGCTGCTGAGATTAGTGAGTAATCAATCGATTCAATTTTTAGGTTATGTGCTATGCGTTTGAGGAGTTGTATAGAGGTACTTCATGTCTCGTCCACGAATTTCAACGAAGAAAGCGAATCCTTTACCATATTTCGTAACGACTCCGATTTCCACGTAATTATATCCGACTCCACCTCCTACATACGAAGGATATGCACCAACTCCAGGAGCTTCGTCGTAGACATTCACACAGGAGATGACTACTTCTTTATCGGTAGCTACATCAAACTAAAAATGTTTAAAATTTGATTTTCGGTCTTCTCTCAGGTACTTTTTAACTTTTTATAACTGCTTACTCACTTTTATAACAGCAGATATATGTGAGTTTCCATCATTATTCACGACAATCATTTGAGAGTGCAAAACTTCTTCCTTCTCCATACAACGTCCAATAAAAAGATTGTGTGGTTTTGCAATAACTTTAACGTCAACTACAACAAAGCAAAATACACGAAACTGTGTAAGGAGCACATGGGAAACATGGTGAAAATCTTGAGAAATATTTACTATAAGTATCTCGATATGGCAGAGGTTTCTCCGTTCCATTTGAATATTTGACTTCGCCGGTTTTCACATTTTTGGACGTGACCATCGTTCGGAAGAAGTCGTCTTTTGCACACCCCACCTGCATGTGCAAATAGGAGTACAGCAAGAAGCACAGGAACGTGATAGAACTTCGCATGATTCCTTCGGGTTGTTGGCTTACGAGAAACTAAACTTGTCAATGCTAGTTTTGGTCTTAGTGTGCTCCAACTAGTGTTCTCCTCTTTGACATTTAACCTTTTAAGATCATTCAATGTTTGATAGTTTAGTAATGGTAGTAGTGATAAGGTTTTCTAAATTTCATTCATTTCCTGGTTGGATTTTTATTTAAATGAATTGGGGAGTGTAACATTGTTAATCTTATCTTTATTTGGTTAATGTAACTTAGTAAGACAGCATTAACTATCTAACTATGATAGTTAATGCAAACAATTTGTTGTTAATCTGTGGTTGTTGTGATTTATGAGGATTGAGAGGAGGTATTCTGAGCATTATAGTTTTCCCAGTTTGGCCACTGTGGTTTTGACAGGGTAATAGCAAAAAATTGGAATCTTCGAACAGATCAGTTGGTCCTTCGATCCATCCTTTACTTTGGCCTCTGCTAAGTTGAATACCTCTTGGTACCCGTATACCCCCTCTAAAGGACTACGCCTGGATTTTTATTGAATATATTTATTATGTAGTAGCAATTAGAAAACACAAAAATTACGATCAGCGTTGACATGCGCTGATTTCTGGTCGCCATTAATATTTGAATTAAGCGACCTGTGTTCTAAAATTAATTTCCACACTTCTGGACATTGATAGGAACCGAAAGAATTCCTTATACTGTTTAATCTTATCTTTATTTAGTAGTAGCAACTAGAAAACACAAACATTTCAAATCAATTACTGCGATTTACGAAGATTCAATCGTGACAGTATCATCATCATCAACAGAGTCTTGTGGGGTTTCAGTCTGACTCTCTGTAGTTCCATAAGTTCCTTCAGTATCTTCGCCTTCATTTGGGACTACCTCTTGATTTAGTACTTCCCCAACTGGCAAAACAGAACTTTCAGACGACACCGGAACCACTGGGATTTGCAAAGTCGAGTCCAAGAAAGGCACACCCGCGAATTGGTACTGATACCCTAAATACCCAGGGGTATAATAAGTAATTGGAACTTGGTAGCCTAAAGATTGTCCAAAAGGTGTGTAAACCTGAGCCGGGGAAACTGGGAACGTTCCAAGAACGCCATGATAAGTACTTTTGGTACCAGGTCCCAAAGAAGATAGAGGCACTCCCAAATGGTGTGGTACCGGAAGGGCTACAGCTGCTCCCAGGAAAAATGAGATTAAAAATACCTAAAAATGCCAAAATGATGTATATTATTAAAATCATCACTAAAATTGAAGAAAACGAATGGTACCTTCATGATTACACTCTTCTGAAACTTTGATAGTTAAAACAAAACCTCCTAAGCTATTTATACCTACAGGTGAGTCAAAAACCCCTACCAAATTTCTTAAAACTGTCGCAGAAACGATAATTAATATTCTGAGAGTACGAGTATAAATACCTCATGTCTGTTTCAAGCCGGCACACTATGGGCGATTTCAAGAAAAAAGCGGCATAAATTACCACAGCGCTGCGTCGAGCTAAAAAATACAAAATTCGCGTCTTTTTGTCATAAATTTTACCATATTTAAAATAATGTAATCAAAATGAATGATACATCAATAGAGAGCTTCACTCTTTTACAACAATAGTCAGTAGTTAAATTTTAAAATTTTCTTTTTTTACCTAGACTAAAGAAGAGTGGACTTTACTCTTTGCTGACGATACGAAGGAGTGAAATGTATTCAACGAGTTATATATCAGCATATTCTCTATTTCATAATCTATTAAAAGGTTTAAAGGTTACTAATATTCTGCGTGTGAATGTCCTCGTTTTTATGGTGTATATGGAAACGTGCAGCTGAACGCATGTAAATTGTCTATATACTTCTGGTAAAATCGCCCAATGTGAGTGATGCGCTCATTGCTCAGGCGACGTGATTTCAGACTTTTTTCTCTTGAAATCACCCACAGTGCGGCGTTAGCACAATGTTACAAATCGTGGGTAGATCCATAATCAAACAACAAGTTCAATAATCGCTCGATATTGAACTTTAAGCATTCAAAAACAAGTCTTAAAAACTATGTGACAACTTGTGACATCTCAGATGTGATTTAATTTCAAACGTAGTTTAAGAATCGTATATTTGAATTTGATTAAATCAAAATAGCTTAATTTCCCTTAAATTTCGTTTTGGTATTAAGCGATTCTGATTTAATCTGCGTCAGAGAAAATGTCAGAAAATTAGATTCACTGGAGATTTAGACTTAGATTTAATAGGCCAGATGTTCTGGAGTGACATAGCTGGTCGAAAGGAAGAGATAAAAACTAGCAGGGCATAAATAATCCTGAGATTTCGGTTGATATGCTTGAAGAGGCCTCAGATGGACGTCGGCTACTTCCAACAAGAAGAATTTCTAGACAAACGTCGAGTATTTACGATGACATTTTGTCATCTCTCTGCCTATTGCCTAGAAGTAGAAAAAGGTCGTTCAAACTAGAAAAAAGGATTTATTACTTCCAAAAGAAACGTTTGTATATTTTTTAATTTCATAAATTTATTTATAAATGTAGATAAATAAATTTTAGACAATATTAACAAATTAAGATGGCCCAAGTCCGACAGCTGCAGCGAAATGATGGAACTAAAATGTGAAATTCAACTTTGTTTTAATATAATTTCTGATATACAAATCGAATAATTCTCATTCATACCGTAATAGATTCTTTATTAAATGTAATTTGATTTGGTATATCCTATGAAGCTCAAAGATAATGTAATCATTGAGAAAAAACGTAGAAAACATCGATTTTACTGAAAAATTACTAGTTTTAAAATTGTCAACTATTTTATTTTTTTAATCTTCTATTAATTTCTTAGGACCGATAATATAGGTCGCTGAAGTTGAATCTAATAACGTCAACATCGTTGATCTCAGAAAAATGACTTGGCCTAAAGATTCTACTTTTCCTCACATTTCTCTTAATTCTATGAGTATGAATTATGTACCAACAGATTCTCGGAGAAATTTTCTATAAACTACTTCGACAGTTTTTTTTCTTTTAAATATTTAAAAGCGATAGTATCATTAATAAAAGTTGAGCCTAGATAGCACACTTTCGCTGTTAGAAAAACGACTTAAAATCACTTGATTTCGTAGGCGTTTTCCTTAATGATTACACAGTATTTGGACTTAATATGATACACTAAAATAAACAACATGTAATAGAGGATCATTTACTATATAAATGAGAATTCTACAATTTGTATATTACAATTTATTTTAGAAAATAGTTTGAATTGCACATCGTAGAGCCATCATAAAATACGCCGTTGATTTATGAACATTATACTTATCTTCCTCTTCTCTAAAATTATATCCTAATCATATATAATAAAATCATTAGATTACCGATAGGTTACAACATTTTTTTCTATTATCAACGCTCATGTAATCAATTATAGCCGATGTTTACGTCGTCATCGCCCGACCCCCAATCAATATACAGCAATTTATCACCGATTATTTATGTCTAAATAATCAAAACATAAATATAATCCGCAGAATAATCTACATATTCAACGATTTTGCAATAATCATCCATTAGCCAATCGGCATAAACTCGTACAAATAATAAGTATCAGAAGAAGAAAAAACGTTCAGTCCGTCAGCCAACTCACTTGACATTTACACTAGTGCTTTTTGTCTTTCTGGAGCATTTAAATAATTTGCACGTAGCCTAGTCGAAGGCCGCCGTCGTTTTGTTTTTGCGCCTTTGCAGTGAAGAGCAACGCCCGCTCTTGACCACAACAATGGCTAGCAGCAATTTTCATTCAACGCCCTTTCGACGTCCTTCCACGCTAGGGAAAATCAGCAAGATATTGCGAATTTTAATCACGTGCATGTACAGGTTTGAATGCGTATCGGAGGCGGACGGCGATCGTAATCAGGTAGTCACGCTGTCGATTTACGAATAACAGCAGTCGGAAACAATTTAATCCTTTGAAACAAACAATCAATTTTTAAAATTGTAACCAAAATTACGTAAAACGTGTTGCCTGCCTTATTCTGCAACATACAGCAATTAATTATTTGGTAGCTGTTAGTTGCTACTCTAAAAACTTTTGTAGGTTAAAAATTAAACCAAAAAAAACTTAGTAAAACATAAACTCTTAAATAAGTACATTTTAATACATTTAAGTCAATTAAAATAAGTTATCCAGCATATGTACATATAGAAAAAAAAAAGGAAACTAAAAATGAAGAAAATATATCGTGATATTCCGGATGTAAAATCAACGTAAACGCAATTCTACCTATTTATAGTTTCACAAGTTTGTTAAGTGTATTGCCTAACTATAATTAGAGTTTTTTTATGTAGTGTAGTATGTAGTTCTTAAAGGCACTTAACAACTGTAACATGTTTTTTTATCTAATTTTAAATATCCTTCCAAAAGTAATTTTATGTAACACGTTTAAAATTGTGTATAATGTATTGCCTACCACTAGTACCTATTAACAGCTCTCATTAAACGGTAGTAACTGTTAACTACTCTTAAAAACCGCATAACCTAAAAAAAACAACCAAAATTACTCAAATATGGTGATCAGCTTGAACGAAATATAACAACTATTTCCATACAAAGCACAAAGAAACGCTAACTCGCACAACATAGGCACGGAAAACGATCGACAGTCATCCAAATTTATCGAGTCGTTGTTACAGCGCACTAAATACATGAAATTCCTCATGCAAATAGGCGTATATTGTGCGCAATTGTGTTTTGTAATCACGTCGCGGCCGTTGAAGTTGAAGTAGGGAAAGTCGCATTGGACGCATGAGCTAGAGCTGGCCTTCGTGGCTCCAGCTAAAGCCCGACTCACAATCAGTACGTTTAGCTAAATGTAAGCACGATTGGCGCTGGGACGCAATGAAAATCGCAGTCTGGTCGCCATACGTGCGACTCAAATGGTGAACGTGAACGTGATCACAACGCGCATCTCAAAAAGTACATACCATACAGACAGACGTTGCGTTGCTCTCAAATGTGATCTGTACTCTCGCATCTTCGTCCACTGAAAAGGAGGGGAAAAGACGCTTTGCCAGCCTACAACTGCATTCGGCAGAGCGACGCAGTTGGAGAGAAAACAACCAGTTTGGTTGGCTCCTCGCCCAGTCTCACAAAGCGACAAAGCAAACAAAAAAACGCAACGGGCAAAACACCCAAACCAAAACAGAAGACAGCTGGTCGAAAACAGCCTGAACTTCCACAGAGTTTGTGTTGATGTGCTGATTTAGTCGAGGCAAGGCGCTTTAACAGAAAAGTGCTCGGGAAAGTTTGTTAGAAGTGTTTGTTCGAATCTGAGGCTTTCAAACACCTTTTAATACCTCTTCAAAGTCTATAAACTGCTAAATTATTTTATATTTAGATGGTTTATTATGTGCTTTGTCTTTATTGCTTCAGAACGTGAGTTTAAACTTATTTTTTGTCCTCTTGTGTTGAACATGTTATAAACGTTTGTCATTGTTTATTATGTTATTAAATTTTTAAATTCAATTCCAAAAGAATGACGATATTGAAAACAATCTTTCAATATCTGAATAATATGAATTAAATTCAAATTTTATATTTATTTAGTTATTTATCAACAAAAGTTTTAGATTTATTTTAACTTTTTTTTGTTTTGCAGTCGTTTGACGCGGTTTTCACACAATTTGTGGAACAATGAGTCTCTTCAGTACGTTATTCGGTCACCTGCAGAATAAGTTGGGTGACGGTTCATCGGCCGCGCCGCCCCCGCAACGATTGAAGCCCCTGGAAGCTGCGGCTTCGTTGCAGCCATCCACGGATGCACCGCGACGCTCCAACGAGAAAGAAAGCGAGACCTACTTCTGGATTATGTAAGTACGCTTTGCACAAAAAGAAAACTGGCATTAAATTAAACATTAAAAAATCGGGTCAATGTAAATTACAAACAATTTCAAGTAGTTTAACTTGGGTTTGAGTGGTTAAAAACACTTTTTGACAATTAGAAAAGTTTGCATAATCATTTAAAATGGTTAAAATCGGTTTAAATCAATTTGGTATGGATTTAGTCATAGTGATTTATTATGATTTTGATGAATTTTTAGTAAGAATCTTTCGAAAAGTTTTGGTTCTTTTGTAAGAAACTTTTGAAAAGTTTTATAATTTTATTAGGTCAATTTGGAAGTAAATATCTTGATTTGAGACCAATTTTAAGCAATTTTGGGGCCGATTTTAATCAATTTAGTAACAGAAACTCTGTATTCTTTCAAAGAAACACTGTTTCTCTTTGGAAAGAGGAGGGTTAACACAAATATATGGAGTTTTCATTAATAGGCTTAAATTAATTGTTTGAGTTTATTTGTATGAAATAGTCTTTGTTTTTGAATATAATTCGGAAATTTTTGATGATTTCCATTTGAGAATCTTTCAAATATTAACAAACTGGTTTATGAATTCAGATTATATATTCATATTACGTTCTAATTCAATACATATCCAAAATTAGCACATTGTCAGTTGTAAACAGCAAAATCAGCAGCCAAATGTCGATTTTTGCGATAAACCCAGGACGATAAGCTTGATAATCGAGTAATTGTGGGAGTAATTATAGTAAATTTAAAATATCTAAAAATAGAAGCGCATTACAATGTGTATAACCATTGATATGGTTTATTAAATGATAGAACAGGATTAAAATAATCAAAGAATGCTTAGCAACTTCGCAGTTACCAAAACTGATTAAATTCTACAACATCAACTATAAATCAATCAATCCATAAATCAACTAATGCATTTGTTGTTAAATCTCAAAAACAATCTAATGAGTATCAAGCTGTTTTGATGTAAAAATGTTAAATTAATGATTTGTGTTTATTCGACTGAAATAGTTTTTATTTAGCTTGCAAAGATAAGAAATTCTCAATATTTGACCAAGAGAGATTCAATAACTAAATTTTGGTAATTTCCATTTGAGAATCTTTCAAATATTGACGAACCAACGAAGATTTTATCACTGTTGCCACGCCCAAACCAGTCAATGTATTGACAACGTATATCTACAAGAATGTGAAAGAACGTTTCTTTCAGACAAGGCAAAGTTCGAGTTCTTTTTAAGCCTTAGGCGTCGTTCACACCGGCGACTTCGACTTCTGGCTTCTACCCTTGTCAAACGAATGTAGTTAAAAAGAGATAGTGTTGCTAGATGAAATGGAAAAAAAAACGAAAACTGATCTAAACATGTGTAGAAGTCATGAATCCAACAACGGTATAGACGAGGGCGCAACAAAGCCGATGGGAGGGTGCCACTGAAATGCGAAGCCGAAGCGCCCTCGCTGTGTGAAAGCATCGGGCCACGAAATTCGAGGCGAGGCGAAGCGACGCCGCCGGTGTGACAGTCCCCTTAGTGATACGCGGAATTTTCCATAGCGTCTATTCGACGCTGTCTTCTTTATTATTGTGGCAATTTTTGTTTTAATTTGGGGTAAATTGTGTTAATTGGTATTAATACTTTATTGTGGCCTTTAAAATATATGAAAGAATTATTATTATTATTCCATATAGGCTTTAGAACAATATAATATTTATGTTTTTCTTGCCAAAATATGTTTCAGAATGTTTGCACATTTTCTCCATGCATAAACGAACGTTCCTACACGTCTAATAACAAATTTTCGCGTGCATAAACGTCAGCCTGCTAATTACGCAATCACCATGTGGTAAATAAATATTTCCACACCTCTTTGCTCTCCGCTCGTCGGCCTTCAAAGTGCAAATCCAACCGATCAACCTGCTGCTGTGCGAAAAAATTCGCGGCAAGTTCGCGATGCCGATCAGTTCGCGTCCGCATCCAGTCGCGCATTGAACGCTCAAAAAATCTCTCAACGCGCAAAAATCGCAATATTCCACCTGCGCCAGAGTATGCGCAAAACAAACAGCAAAAAGAATTAATGCAACACCGATTTGCACTAACAAGCCCATTCAGTCGACCGTGTGTGCATTGCGCTCTCTGACTTCACCGTGTTCATTAAATTAAGAACACAAGTCCACACGATTCACAGGTTTGCTTTTTCTGTATTTGCAATTTTTGCAAGGCTCACACACCCATACAATACCCACAAAATGATCAACAAAAGGGCGACGAGTGTGTGATTATTACGCATGAAGTGTTTGTTAATTAAAAAGAGTCGAGTCGCGTACTCGCCGCCGGCCCGCGGCAGGGGTGCATAAATACAGCAAAAGCGCGAAAAAAGTGTAAGTGCAAAGTTTTCAGCTGCTACTGCCCACTCGCCAGTGGCAGGAATAGCTGTAGCAGCAGGAGAGGCGGCAGTAACGCCCCGAAAACCGACAATGCGACGCCATATTATAATGTTTTATTAAATTCCATACATGCGATGTGAGATTAGCTCGCT
>WSZQ02110393.1:13296-32224 GCA_019419845.2 Weissflogia rhopalogaster
TATATAAAACAGCAACTCATTTTTCATAAATAATCAAAGACAATTGTTTGTTACGATGCGAAATCTGGTAGATTGGCTCAGGTAAGATGGCATAAAATAAATGGTGAGGTGCCTACTCGATTAATGGACTTCTTACGCTGGTTCTTAGGCAGCGGAGGGTAGGGATTGATCGCGAAATAATGTGGAATAAGGGTCCAATGCAATCAATGGACTTTATTAGTACGCTGAGATTTCTTGGACGTTTCGCTAATATGTTTATTGCTATTTACACATTCATTAAGAAATGGTTAGAAGTATTTATTTTAATTCTTCATTAGCCTATCAAAGCTAATCTGTCTGTCTATGTTGCATTAACAAAAATCGTTAAATTTCGTTATAATATTGATTATAACGAGTTTCTATTCAAGTAATGAACTAGTTTATCATAATTATGTTGAAAATTTCACGAAATCAAGCCAAAATGTCGAGTTTTGGGATGTACCCGTTGATTTATTTTGATTTTTTTTTGTAAAAACAAACTTTTAAAGTTGTATAATTTGAATTAGTGCAATTTGGAACTAACAAATCTCGTTTTTGGTCTATTTTAAGCAATTTAGCGTTTGAAAATCTGCATTTTTCAAAGAAACACTATTTTCCTTTCACAAACGGAGAGTAATTAATTGTTTATTAAGAATTTTCTATTAGTTTCATAGAAAATCCTCGAATGTCAGAGGATTAAATTAGTTGTGTGCGTTTATTTGTAGAAAATAGTCTTTGTTTGTCATGTAAAGACAAGAAATTCTCAATATTGCGTTTACTAAATCGGAAATTTTTGATGATTTCTATTTGAGAATCTTTCAGATCTTGACACACTTGTTCATAAGTTGATTTTACATACATTTTACGTTTTAATTCAATAATTATCCAAAATTAGCGCATTATCAATTGTAAACAGCTAACAACATCCAGTAATCGTAACAGTTTTTGCACTCCAACAAATTTAGACAGATAAATTCATGAAGTCAGAAGCCAAATGTCGATTTTCACGATAAACCCGAGGAGATAAACTATTCAATTCGAGTAATTATAGTAAACTTAAAACAGGTTAAAATAGATGCAGCTTGAAAATTGTATGACCTTTAGTATTGTTTGTAAAATGATGGAACACGATTAAAATAATCAAAGTCCGTTTAACAACTTCGCAGTTAGCAAAACTGCATTTTCTCAGCAATTTAGAACACGCCACTTGAATCCCATAACAATAAACCAATCAGTTTGTTATTAAATCTCAAAAACAATAATCTAGTGAGTATCACGCTGTTTTAATGAATGTTTTTGTTATCGTTGTCCAATAAACCTGTTTAAAAATAGAAACAGTACAAAATGAGTTTGACCTTTATTGTCGATGATTATATTTATACGTTCACGTTAATTAAAATCCGTTTGGCAACTTCGAAATTATAACCGCGTGATCTATAAAACAATCATAAAAATTTGAAAGCATTTACAATCTTAAATTGATAATTAAGCCACTAAATGTAAACTCGACTTATAATTACAAAGTAATAAGGTGTAATGACTTATAAAACTTGACATTTTCTTATTACTTACAGTTAGCGTTATTAAATAGCGTCTACAACTCTCCGTCAAGGTAGACAGCAGTCGTTTGCATAATTTAATACGGAAATATACAAAATTAAGAACAAAAAAGTTAAAAAAATTCCTTGACTTTGATTCGAACAAACATACGAATCAAAGAAGGTGTCATTTTAAATTAAATTAAGATTATTAGAGCTGTTAATTTGACCCTTATTTTCTTTTTCTTTTGATTTTTGATATATACAATGATTTAATGATGTTTTTCTCGTTGTTACAGGTGGAGATGGTAAGCAATCATGGTACACATGCAACATGACACCCCGGGAACCTCCCCCATGTGGCTGATTCTGCTCTACGCGTGCCTCCTGCTACTCGGCAGCCCCATTCTGCTGGTCGTGACGCTCTACTTCCCTCGCCTGCCTTTATTCATCCTGCGACGCGTGTGCGCCATCCAATTTGAATCCGTCTGACTGCGTCCCCAATGATTTCAATCTGACAATTGGAAGTCTAAAGTTCTATTACGAACCGCGCACAAATATACTGTATAATAGTAGTCATAAGTTACCGAAAATTTAAGTTACTGTGATGTTTGCTTCAAGTTTTTTTAAATCTCATCAATCCGCAGCTAAAAGTATTGTTAGCAAATAATTTTAATTGTATAAACGCTTCCTAGTCATAGCGTGTTTTAAGACGTAAGAAATCCTTGAAAAATTATGTAATTCTTTCAAGTTCATTCGCATTTATTCGTAATTTCATGGTCTATAATCATATTTTGTAGTTTCTACAATTTATACACTTATAAACATATTTTATGCACATATTTTAAGACAAACATTTATTTGTTTATTTCAAGATAATTATACAAATAATCAAAAATTATGGTAAAATTTTACAAATTATTGTTAATTATACATATAATGACAATTTGAGGTTATAATTGTACAAATTAGAAACCATATTTTGCTTGTGTTTGTTTCCTGGAGAAACGGTTGGACGCCCAGCGATTTTTCAAGTCTTGTTCATTTGCCTTCGCCTGAAATTAACCATATTTATTAGGAAACAATAATTATTTTGTTGTAATTATAGACTTTGACGTAGGCAACCCACTGTACAAATGTTCAAAAGTTTGTACAAACAACATCTCGTATTTCTTTTAAAAGAAAACAAATAGCGCCATCTTATAATAGAGACGTAAAATTCAAATGTCAAATTTTAAAATTGAAAATTCCACCAATTTAAATGAACCCTTTGAAAAATCTTACCTGTTGTGCCAAATACGTAATATGATGTTTCTTCTTACTCATAGCACTAATCGGTTCTTCAACCTTAGCAGCATGTTCGACCTCTGGATCGGTAAGTGCTTTAGCCCTCAGGATGTCCTCATCAGTCATAACCTGTTCTTCATTGACATCAATTAATTTGATGTTTTGGGGTCGCATTCGCGAAGAACCAACAAGTTTTTTGAACTAAAAACCCATTAAACATTGGTAATAATCTTTACATTTAATAACTATAACTTACAGCTTCATTATCTAACCCTTCGTATGGTCTTTCAGGCTCTGGAGCTGCCGTAATCTCATCGAAATCATTCTGAGTGTGATCAACAACCTGCACAATCGGCTCTGGTTTAGGTTTTCTTCCACAAACCTGCTTCCAGGTATTTAAATCAAATTCCTCCACTTGTATATCATCATCCTCATCATCAGAGGTAAGTTTATCTGCTTTTTCGGTTGTATTTTTGGGAATTAATTGCTTTTTAGTGACACTTTGAGGTATCATCGGTCTAGCCACATTTTTAGCCTTTTTAGCAACTGAATGAGGTATTAAAGATTTTGTTGTTGTTGTAGAGGTTTTCGGGGGTGGTAGAATTGAGAATAAACCGCTAGATTTCTAAAATTTGAGTTCGAAATTGATATAATTCGATTCTTCTGTCGGTTATTGATTGATTAGAAATATTCAAACTTACTGAAACAAATTTGGGTTTCTTTTCTTTGGGCTCGTCTTCATCACTGTCAAAGTCATGCAGTGAAGGTGCAACAATCCGGACTGGCTTTGTCACAGGTTTTGACTCAGTGGGTTGTTCTTTTTTCAAGAGAAATTCGTCGTTTTCTTCGGTGAGGTCGGTGAAAGGATTCGCTGTTTTTGGAGTAGGAAGATTGTTAAATAATTGGGTTTCTGTTGTGGAGTTCTGAACTATTTCAACTCTAGACGTTGGTTCCTCTTCTTCATCAGTTATATCACTATCACTTGCATCGTATGCTACAAGAGCCATTTTTAAATTATTTTATTTATTGATGTATTTTGTTGGTTATGTTTATAATGTGAATATTTGGTTGCATATATTACTGTATTTTGAAAATTTCAGATGACTAAACAAAACCAGTTTGTTGTCTTTATTTTACAGTCGTTAAAATCTACTAACGCATGCTTGTTTTAATCTTTAAAAAGAAGAAATGGTTACTTAGTTAAAAAGAGTGAGTTATGGAGTGAGAGTGCAACAAGAAAAGAAATACAGCAAAAATCGTCTAACGACGTTCGTATATTTCGAATATTAACCACAGATTAGTGTTAAATTCTTCCAAGCAGCAGAACAAAGACTAATACATTCGATAGTTAAAAGTAGAATGAACAACAAAATATGAAATATGCACGTGAAAGCGTTCATTTCATTTTCATAACATACATTTCTTTACAATATTTGGTGTGGTTAAAATTATGATTTGCGATGTTTCTCCATGGGGATGCTGTCAGTGTTACCGACAAAAACACCAAAACACTCGGTTCTTTTGTCTTGTTCTCTTAGTTATTATATAAACAAAATTATTTAAAGTGCAGTGTGAGTTGGCGTATTAAACTATGCTCAGACGACGCATCTCCTTGAGTAGTTCGGTGCCCATTTGCGCTGGCGACTTGGTGACAATCACGCCGGCCTTCTCCAACGCGTTGATCTTATCCTGAGCGCCGCCTTTGCCACCGGAGATGATCGCACCGGCGTGACCCATACGCCTACCGGGTGGAGCGGAGATACCGGCGATGAATGAGACTACTGGCTTCGCATTCGGTCCCTGAAATAAACAATTATTTTTAATTGTAAGTATACAGAAATATTTAGTTATTTTTTGTATGAGAATGTACTGATTTTCTGAAAGTTAAAGATTTAACTCACAGAATTATGTTTGGTGAGATATTCAGCAGCCATTTCCTCAGCGTTGCCACCGATTTCACCAATGAGAATGATGCCCTTCGTCTCAGAATCATTGAGGAAGACCTCGAGGCAGTCGATGAAGTTGGTGCCGTTAAAGGGATCGCCTCCAATGCCGACGCACAGCGTCTGGCCGAGACCTACTTGCGTGGTTTGGTGCACCGCTTCGTAGGTTAAGGTGCCGGAACGTGACACTACGCCGACGACGCCCTTTTGGTGGATGTGGCCGGGCATAATGCCAATTTTGCACTATAACAAAAGTAAGTTCATTTTTAATTTCGAGATTGAATTTTAAAGATTGCATTCATGATTTTAACACATTGCATACATAAATTTTAAATATATATATGATGTTTAAAGATAAAGTAGCTTTAAAGATAAACGATGTTTAAATATAAAGATTTTAGTGGTATAAAACTTACCAATTCGGGGGCGATAATACCAGGGCAGTTAGGACCCAACAATCGCGACTTGTTCTGCCTGAGCAGCTTGTGTTTAACGCGCACCATGTCCTGTTGAGGGATACCCTCAGTAATGCAGACAATTAGCGGAACTTCGGCGTCGATCGCCTCGATAATAGCGGCACCGGCACCTGGGGGTGGCACATAGATGACGGTGGCATCGCAGTTTGTTGCTGCACGCGCCTAGAATCGGTAAGAAAATTAATACTGCACGCGTAATGACATTATGATGCATTCAAACAACATAAATGCACTTAATGTTAGTAAATAATCTAAGAATAAGCTACAAATCTCTATAAATCAATTACAGAGCTCATAAATGGATTTAGTACGTTTTACTAACTTTAAAAACACACCTTGCATTCTCTATTCTATTCAGTTAGTTTCTAAAAAAAGACTACTCGTACATATATCGAGATGTAAAACGTACAAACTTACGGAATGTTTGAGATCAGCAAGATGTGTGTGTAAAAGTGTTAAAATCTAGTGTATTTTACCTCCTTGACACTGTTAAACACTGGCAGGTCAAGGTGGGTCTTGCCACCCTTGCCGGGCGAGACGCCGCCGACCATCTTCGTGCCATATTCGATCGCCTGCTTGCTGTGGAACGTGCCCTGCTTACCAGTGAAGCCCTGGCAGATCACCTTCGTATTCCCATTCAAGCGCAGATTACCAGCCGTTGAGTTGTAGCTATTAAAACGCACACCCTGGCCGTACTTAACGCCTGTAAAAAAGTAAATTTAATTGTAAGAGGTTAAGCGAAAAGCCTATTTAAGTTATCATGGTCATTGCACCATCCACACAATCAATCAGATGTGATTAAAAGTCGAAAAGTCTGTAAACAACCTTAACTAATCGCAACGTACAAAAAACACCAAGAAATATTGTAAAACTCGCTGTCTAAACTATTTCTCGGTTGTTATTTCAAAATACAAAGCGACTAGGACGAAATTAGACTGGGTATCACAATGTTTCGCGATTTTCGTGGCGACAACTCGCGAAATATTATATAATTTCCCAGCGCGCTTACCGAGTCGCGTCCAGATCCTTGCTGTCGTCGTAGCAGCCATTGTTCGAATCGATTTCTAGTCTTGTGTGGATTGTTGGAACGTTTCGTGCAAAGTAAAGTCGAAGTTTGCGGAGTCGTTTTTGGCTGGTGGCGGCTCGCAACTGCTTGTGAGCCACTCGGGGAGTACGGCGAATCAAGGCGACACGACAAGCTTCAGGAGGCGCACCGGTCGAGACGAATGTGATGTGTTGGGAGAGAACGGGCGAGGGCAAAGTGCGTGCACGGTTATCGTCCAACTAGAAATGCGCATGAGTACCTTTCCAACATTTCCCTACGCGCATTCGAATGCACCACAATATCCAATGATAACTTATCAATGCATATTTTAGATTATACATTAGCTGATAACATAGATTAGTCTACAACAATTTTTGTTTCAGTGCTTTAGTTTTAAAATTCATTGCTAGCGCCATCTATTAGTGAGTGTTTTAAGTTTGTGGAATTTGTAAATTTGCTTATTGGATACTAGATGGCGCTTGTGAGTATTTTGTTTGGTTTCTATAATGTTTTGAAATGTTTGTATTTTGATATTCGTGTATAGAGATATAAGCAAAGTGCAAATTATGAAATTAAGCGTACTTAACGATATTTAAAGATTTTAATTTACATTAACAATCTTTTTTTTTAATTTTGTTAGTTGTTAACTTATTATAAGGGAAATATGAAACATCGATACATTTGGTTATATTTAAATTTCAACCATGGTTACAATCCAAATCCGGATTTTGGAAACCATACCATAGTTAGTAGACAGAAGCATACTATTTTCCAAAGAAAATCCATAATTTTAAGCGTTTTCAAAGTTATCGTCTCGTCAAAACAATTGATCGTGATCACATACTATTTTGAAATGTTTGTAGCTCACAAAGCATTAGAGTTGTTTTCAATCTACTTGCACATTCTTGGAGCGGTGGGAATGCATTTTCACATGACACTTGTTCTGACCCGATGACCTTAACAATTTCCGAGATAAAAATTAAGTGTTTTCCAATTGAGCTAAAATTTGTCACATTTGCAAAAGGTGATCTATCGGTTTAAGATTATCCAAAAACATCCTGTAAAAGTTTAATAGTTTTCGAGGAAACAACAATTCTTGAAAATGCATGAATTTTACACTTAATTTTCTCGAAAGTTAAACAGTTTGGGAATGTTCTTGCATTTTTCCCTTCAAAATGCTGCCCTCTTTCAAATGAGATAATTTTTCCCTGATCGAAAATACTTTATCTTTTTCACCAAAAATTAATCAAGGCTAACTAACTTCTTGACTGATTTTTGGCAAAAAAGATAAAGTATCTCCGATCAGGCTAAAAATGGTATCAAATGAATGAGAATATTATTCTCTATGAGAAAATGTGATAACATCTGAAAAGTATAATTGATTCAAAAATATATGTTACAAATAAATTATATTACAATGAAAGTCTTTATCGCATTTAAGAAGTTTTATTATTTATTTTCCATTTATTACACATTTCAATTCGTACTACATTTAAAAGTATTGCAATCTTATTCGCTATACATCATAAACTGTGTGAGGATGTGTTCGTTGTAAACCCTAAAAACACGGGAAGGTGCATGCCGCCCAAACAGCACAGTGGTAGAGCTGGTAGAGCTGGTGGACGTGAACCGCAGGGTCGTAGGTTCAAACCCCACCGGAGCTGATAATCCCTTCTCCCAAACGGGTGCTCGTGACTCGGATGGAGTTCGCCGCGAAGCGGCGAACTTTAAGATAGCAGGCCACTAGGTAAACGAACTACCGCCGCGAAGCGGCGGTTGACCATTCTATTTTGCTAAAATATATGATTCAAAAATAAAATTAAGAAAAAAAATTCCCTCACAACTCCGCAAACAGGATTCGAACCCGCCGCGCCCAAACAAGAGCTACATTCCTTAACCACTGGACCAATACCACACACACGGTAGGAGCAGTCTCCGAACAAGTTAAATGCCATGGTAGACATCATTCAATATAAGAGCAACATCTAGCAACCGTCTCTTTATTTTCCATACTGTACTTCTATATAAACTGTAATGTAAAAATGGTAATTAAAACCTAATAACTCAAGTCATATAAATATCATCTTTATTATATAATAATACAAATAATATTGAAGAAATTCATATGCAGCAAGAACGACGACTTATTTTTACACGTGTTTTCATTTCTCACAAAATTGAAAAGCCTTGCTCTTCATGAATGGAAAATCGCTAGAATCATTTTTGTGCCGTATAGAAATAAACGAAACGTATGCAGTGTTTCAAATAAGCATGCGTTGCAATTAAAATGTGTTCGCTCACATGAGTTGAGTTAAATTTGCTGATACTTAGCGTTTATCTAATTCCTCCCAATAAAAGGAGTGTTGTTTTGCGTTAAATGCGTGTACACATCCGAAAATCGCCCTACGAATTCTGTAAATGGGGAGCAAACATCGAAAATTTGTGCGGTTTCGTAGCGGCTCGACGCAGAAATTAAAGAAATACATACGACAAATCCAAAAAGGACAAAATTCAATTCAATTGAGAAAAATAAAGTCGTAAACAAAATACAAATTTTAAACTTAACAATCATCGCTCCTGTCTTATCGACATACACAAATTGAAATGAACAAAAAAGAAAAAAAAAACATACCATTATTAATCATTAAGTACCTACTACTTTTGATAGTAACAATTAGAGAAAAAGTCGAGCCGCAGAAATGACCAACGCATTGCATTTTATTTAGGGTTACGCGTTCGTTTCCTTTTTTTTTTCATAATGCGTCTTTTCCTTTCATCTAGAGTTTTCTCTTTTTCATCCAACACACATTTATCAAAAATATGACGCTTATATCTGTCGCTCACAATTTTGATTTTCAATATGTCTATGCTTTCTTTTGCTGTTTGCATTCTGCAAGCTTTGTTTCCGCCTTAAACTATATCGTAAAAAAGTAGTGCACAAAAATGGTGAGAGATAATAGCATCGAAATGACATGAAGACATGTTTCAAATGTTCCACCACTCCACCCGCATTGCATCTTGGGGACACGCACGACTGTCCTTGCCTTTCTTCTTTAGTACACTATCACAGTCATTTTAACACATGGTGTTCGAGTTATGGATGAATTCTATTTTCAAAAAAAAGTTCGTTCCTAGATGCTTACGAAGATATCAAAATTTGTAACCATATTATTAGTCCACAAAGATTGTACATAAATGTAACAAAAATCCATAATCAATAGAAATCAATAAAAAACTTGATCTGTTGAAATTCTTTGCGTATTTCTTTTGCCATTACTACTAATCAGAACTCACTTCATATAAATCGCTGTGTATATGTTTTCCGAATCAATTTCCAATCATCGTTCCTTCCTTCTTTAAGAGACCACATCAATTAGAATAATCAGTTTTTAAATATAATATGTATGTTTTTGTATCACATCACATGGGTTTTAAGCACTTTTTCCTTATATTAGACAATTTCTCACTCAGACCCCGCAGCAACCGGGCTGCGGGGCACGCATAATTGTTTTTTTTTTCTCTACAAATTCGCATAGACTGTCTGTCCTTCACTGACGATGATCACCCACGTCGTTGTCGCTCCTACACGTGGTAGATGGGATACTCGAGAGTCGTCTTTAGCGAGTCGTTGTGAATCTCGAGCGAGTTTTTCGCATAGTGCAGCACCAACTCTTTCAAAGAACGATAGATGTTGTAGGGTTCAGCAAAACCCAGACCACCCTGCGTCTCGTAGATGATGCAATGGTTGACGAGGCCATTGCACGCAATGGAGAGTGCATACTGGTTAGTGCTGGACTTGCGTATGAGGAACGTGCCGTTTGGCTTGTGTGCGAGAACTTCTTCGGCACGTGGACGATCGCAGTTGAGCTTTAGCCAGGTGTTCTCATCATTGTGAGGGAGATTATCGCTGTCGTCGTAGCTGAACCAACCATGGTCGTCAACTTTTACGCCTTTGTTCATTAACCATCTACAGAAAAATAAAACAGTTTCCGTGAAATTCCACTATAAACATTATTATTTCATTATATCGTAGCAAAAGAAAAACAACTTACTTTTTGTATTTGTCCCTTTCATGTATTAACTCCATAATATCTGGCTTCAAAGAAGTAATCTCTCGCTCCAGAGCACGATTGAATGCCTCTCCCTGCAGGACAATTTTATCCAACTGTTCGCAGCTCTCCTCCATGGCATTAAGACGTTCCATTAGAACATCGGTGTTATTTCTAACGCCCTCCTTCTCGTGCGGCTGTGCATCCTCCTGAATCTTCTCATGAATAGCCGTGTGGTCCTTGAAAACCTTCACCAACTCCTTTAACGCCTCCAACGACTGCCGTTTCTGCTGCACTTGAATGTGACTGATGTTAAAGTCGTTCGTGAGCGTCCCCAGCAGCTTATTCTTATCGGCGAGATTCGCCAACACATCAGCGAAATGCTGCTTGAGCTTATCCACATCGTTAATGGTCTCCTCCTCCTGGTTCAACTTCGACAGCGGATACAGCAGCTTAATGTCCAACGACGCATTGTACACTGACAGGGACTTGGTGCGAAAGTGATTGATCAAATCCACCACCGACGTGAAGCCGTACGGCTCGGTGAAGCCATACATCCCGTTGCGATAGCAGATTTTGATCAGTTTATTCGCACCGCCTTTGCGGAGCGTCAACGTGTACTCCCCCGACTTGTTGGAGGCGTCGCGCACGAGGAAGGTGCCGTCGCACGTGTCATTCAGCTTCTCGTTGACTTCCTCGCGCTTGATATCGCCCCAGTACCATTCCTGATGCTGCAGCAAATTGCTTTTCTCCTTGTCACGTTCAAGGGTGAGATGCCCGGCGACCGACATGCCACCAGCACGTGATACCTTCCGCGGTGGAATCGCCGGCACCGCCGCGAACTCCGGTAGTGTCTCGCCCCACTTGTAATGCAGGAGAAGGTTCTCCACGATGCGGTTATGCAGCGGTGTGTTGTAAACAACTTGTCTGCAAAAGCCCACACACGACGCATGTATTATATATTATACCTAGACATTTAAAATGTAATTTAAATAATTTACGACAGCGTCGTCGGTTGATCGTTTGGCCGGCATACTCACATTATGTGTTCCCAAGGCGGGCGTAAAAGTAAATGGCACATGACTTGTACTAGTACGTTCGGCAAGCTGTTGTTGCCACGCGAATGCTCCATTTGGCACATTCGACACAAGTGCGACATGACGAACTGCAGAGCACTGCGATGGTGTGCAGGTACCTCCAGTACTAATGCATTTAATTTCTGTATGCATTGATCATTATCGCGAATTTCTTTAAAAAACACACAAATATTAGATAATTCCAACTTGTGTAGTCAGTATCAGTTTTAATAAGTTTTTTTTTAAGTCTTTCTTAAAGATTGTTTTTGCGCTTGTAATGTTCTGTAATTCTAAATTTAAATATAATCAAATTATGCCAAATTTACCCCCAATTTTCCTACTGAAAACAAGCATAATTTGACTGCACTTAACCCCAGCCAATTAACCGCAAAAGCTCTGTTGTAGGGTTGGTTGTTGGCAAATCGAATTGGTAGAACTGATAGAAGAAACTTACTTGCAGCTTCCAAAAACTTATCATACCACTGCACCGGTATGATAGGATCAGGCAGCTCGCGCAGATACATCTTAATCACGTTGGCAATGCACGACGGTGCGTATTCCGCCAGATCGACGCCCTGCTGTTCGTTCAACTTCCGCTTCAGCTCGTATACTTGCTCGCTGGGCGCTGAAGCCAAGTACAGATTGTACAATTCCAGGCTTGTATTCGATTTCGCCGTCGTCTCCAACTCGTGAATCAGTGTAACCAGCTACAATTCACATAAAACCAAGTTTAATACATAAATTGAAGAATAAATCTAAAAATATATTTTTACAGGCCATCGACCTGTCCTTTTTGTAAATTGAAGACAATCATTTTGATTGTCTTCAATTTACAATATATATTTTTTCATTGATACTTACAATTTGTGGTGCTGGTGTTTCAGCAGGATCAAACTGCACGCATAAACTTTGTCCGAATTTCCCCATAAACTTCTTATTAGAAATTTTGCATGGCGATGTAAAGCCTGACTTTGCGCATGTTCGATGAGCAACAATACCACAATCTGCAAAAAAAGTATTAATCTTCAATAAAACTGAGCAAAAGTAAACAACCATAATATATGATGGTCTCTGCATGATGTTTTGTAAAACATTTCGCAATGTTCGTACATTTTCCCCAAATTTATAATTTAGACTTTATAACGCAGAATTATTAATAATTCTACGTTATAAAATCTAAACGAAGCCAACTAATTCGCACGTCTTTCTCTCAAATAAAAAGTACTATGATTAATGACTTGGCAGTATCAAATAAAGCCCAAGGCGCAAATCGGGTGCGTCCGAAACCCACAGAGAATCAAACTTCCTTATAAACAATTGCATCAGACTCTGCGTTGTGCATAAAATTCAGCGCTAAACACACGCAAAATGTTTAATTCCGCCGGTCAGTTTTGCATAAACGGAATTCAACATTACGCGTGGCCTCATACCGCACACAAAGCGCATACATACGAGTACATTTCCGACAAACTTTCGGCGCGCGATAACAACAATGGGCATTAATTATTTATACAAAAAATACGCTGATTATGAAGTAATTCAATCGAAAAATAAGTGCATTTGCATGCAATTGATTGCACGGCAACCTTGCGTTGTCATGTTTCGCACTGTAGGTTTTATTAATTTCGCGTAGAAATCAGAAAATAAGCCGATTTATTTTCATAAATTCTGATTAAAACTTTAATCAGAATATACTTCGATAGAGACTACTAAGCAAAAGATTATCAGGTGTAGTCTCTATTTAAACAAAATGTAAAAGAAAAGGTATTATTCTACCCATGGACCGATCATCTCGAATGTTAATATACTCAAAAAAGAGACGAAAGAAGAGTCAATCCCTAATGAAATTCGGTTAAGGAATTGGTCTTGGGAAGGGCACACCCTCCGTCATACGGCCAGATAGGCCCAGGTTTGTTACCCCGTGGAACCACCATAAAGGATATAGAGGACGATGGCGAAAAATGAGACGAGATCAAAGCGTTTCGGCACAATGATCAAGGAATAATTAGGTTTAATGAAGACGATGAAAAGAAGAGGAACATACCTTGACATAATACGCCCTGATGCAATAATCCTCGAAGGTATTTGTTGCACTTGGAGCATTTTTCCAGAGAGCTGAAGCTCTGCTGTACCATGTTATGGTGTTCGGCATTTTCGCCGGGACTGGCGTCGTGCAATAACGCGTCAGCTTCGTCCGCTTTCGCGTAGACCAGCTCCTTGACGCAGTTGAGGATCGTCTTCTGATGAAACTCTTCTTTAATCCCCATGTTCTGCAAGAACAAGAGAGATTAGGCATGTAATGAGGGTAATTAACAATGTGATTAGCCGCTGAAGTTTAGAAGTGCCAAACTTAGGCGGAACTTGACTAATTTACACCTAACTTAATTCAACTTAAAAACTTAAATTTAAGAGAATATTTTTTATCAAACATTTGTTATTCCGTATCAACCCAATTACCTTCTAACAACCAAGTACTACTCCATTAATATTCCAAACAAAACAAACTGTTAACATATAAACGATCTTAGAAACTTAGATGTGAGATAACATTGAAACAAAATAGCAACGTACCGTCAGTTTCTCCTTGTCGAGATGCAAAAGATCCGTGCCTTTGATGTCCTTACATCTGAACACGTCCGAGTAGGTGTACAAATTGAGCGCGGCCATCCATTCTATCACATTGGCGGATGTCCACTCAGTGATCGGCTGCAAAGCACAAAATACATTCAATTAATTACGATTTCGGCAATAAGGCAGACGAGAGGGCGGACCCGGCGCAGCGATCGTATCAGCAGTTGATACGATAACATCTATGCAAACACGCAGCGTGGAAAACTTTCCGAACGCAATTGTGCCTTCATCAAACACAATTTGCGCTATGTTTAATATCTTCATGCGCGTGTTTGAGTATGCAAAGCGCAGACAATGCGCGACGCATCAGGCGTGCGTAATTCGGGTCGAATTACGGAAACGCGCCGCACTGAGAGAGGATCCAACAAACAGAGCGCGTGACCACCTCTCTCTGCTGCCGGCTGCCAGGCACCAACCAACCAAGTAACCAACCAGCTAGCCAGAGGAGGTAGTTGTGAATTAAATTTAAATTCGCGTTACGCACGTTGCGTATAATAAGCATCTAATAAACGGTATGTGCTTGCGTGTGATACGATTTTAACAAGAAGTTAATATGTTATTACAAATCATTTTACTGAAATATAAATATAATTTAGTTTGATACATCATGTGAACACCCCAAAGATAGTGTGTAATCATTGCAAAATCTAACGTGAAAAATAGAGTTTTCTAAAAATGACTATTTTTAAAGTAGTCGATTATTTTCATATTTCCAGTAATCCCAGGGTGTTACAAAATCATGCACCACCCGATTCAGAGTGAAATTTGCTACAAACACCGCAACACATTTTCATATAGTTGCTTAGAAGCGATATTATAACTGATAAAAGTTGAATGACATAACAGTGACATTTTCGCAGCAAGAAAAATATGTTCAGTAAGCTTTTCTTCGATTAATTTCTTAGGCGCGATATTATAGAATGTTGCAGTTTCAATCTCAATTTCAGCGTCAACATAGTCGATCTCCGAAAAATGACTCGGCGACATGATGAAATTTATTTTAAAATGATGATAATGTAATCACAAATTTCTCGCATCACTGCAAGTATAAATTATGTACCCAACGATACAGGATGAAATTTGTTACAAACTTCGGCAACTCTTTTTTGTACAGTTACTTCGAACCGATATTACAACTAATGAAAGATTGAATAATTACATTTTCTCAGCCTAGTTTTAAATATCGTTCAAAATGTGTAAAAAAAAAATTTATATTACAAAGACATCTACCAAAAGATTTCAAACATCCATTTCGCAAGAACACGTGTAATGAATTGAAGCAGAAAATAAAACGTCTAATTGTAGCCCCTCACCTGAGAGAGTTCAATATTCTACAATTAACGGCGGGCTAAATTTACAGCGCCGGTTGGTTGGTGGTGTTGGCCGATACGGAGGAATACCGATGCCAGGGCCTCTCTCTGCCAGTGCCAGTGAATAAATTCGTTCGCCTTTCGCGCACTATGCACGCCAATCTTTTTCACGTTTTGCGTACGTAATCGACCACACCGCACTACAAAACCCAGAGACTGCGAACTGAAGCCAAATAAATGCCGGTGAGATTCGCGTGCGTTCGCAATTAATTGCACATTAGCGGCAGGTAGCTAATTTAAGGTCGATCGTATTTCGCCGCGAAACTAAAGTGCGATACAGTTTATTGCATTCGGCGGCCCGGCGACGAAGATTTTCGACTGGCCCACCCAACAACACGATGTGCACTCGCTGCTGCTCCTCGAATCATCAGCAGCCCCCCTCCCCAAGCAAGTCGATTTGCACGACGCCTCCTATCACCATCAAATGATAATGGAAAGGAGGTGGAGGAGGCGCGTGATAACGTCGAGCGCGACCGAACAAAAGAGTGGCGGAACATCGAGGTGATTCACGGGGAAGGCAGCGGGTGCGCGGGCGGTGTCTACAAGTGCGCGAATTGCGCTTATGTAATTGCCCGATATGTGTGTGACACATACGTGGTGTGTGTGTGTGTGTGTGTGCGAGTTGGTAACAATGCGGCGAGGTATTGCGAGCAAGCAAGCAACGAATGCAATTATTTCTGAGGCAGCGCGACGCCAAAAACCTGACGAGTGTGACGACCGGCTGTCTAGCAACACGACAAAGTTGCGGGATTTTTTTTCCGAAATTCATATCTTCTTATCGTTTTTTTTATACATTACGGATGTTTCCGACCTCATTCTGATGTCATTTTAACCATTTTGTATTCGGTTTTATATAAAACCTTGAGATATCGTGAGAAAATTGGTTCAATTTTAAGAAAATTCACTTTTTAAAAGTTTTAACGAAATAATTTTAAAGTTTAAAGTAAATAATTTAAAAAATCTTAACGAAATATTGCAAGAAACCTCTGAAAAAATCGGGGAAAATTTAAATCATAAAAATATTCCAGTTTATAGAAGTTAAGCCAATTTCATCCCAATTATCCGTAATAATATTGAGTACTTTTAATAGAAAACTTAGTTTTTATAAGTTAAGAAAAATTAATATAGAAAACGTCAAAAAGCTATTTTCTTTCATTTTATTTGGTATATTTTTGTCGACCAAAACGAATTCTAAAACTAAAGCTTTACAATTTGAATACTGCAATATATGTAGATGATGCGACAATGGAATGCGGGTGTGCATATCTCCCAAACATGTCTCTCCTTCTCCATCAACAACGTTCACGGGGACAAATACGACATTCGAAATAAAAAAGAGCATCACGATTACATTCGTCTCCTCCTCCCAAAGAATGTTTTCTCAGACCCACCACCACATACTTTTCCTCTTTATAAACGCGTTTTTTTTTCGGTTTCTATGCTCACTTTTCACCGATTGAAACTTTAATATCTATCTACTCATGGTCTTCATACTGCTTGACGCATGATGTACACGAATGTTTAATACGAGCTGGAAGTATTTGCTTTCATAGCGAAACGTTTCGCAAAAGTTTGCGGGGACGGTACACGCCGAGAAGTGTCCCGCACGCGTAGAATTCCGTACAAAATTAACTCAAGGTTGGTCGCACGTCCCCTTTGGTCGCCCCCCGCCTGTCACGGGCCCCTACTTGCAGCCACGTTGGTGGGTTTTAGGTGTATTTACCCACCTTTTCGCCTTCATTTAAAGTGGGTTTCTTTCGGGGGGGCCGGCAGCATATTTTAAGCTCGTTGTTGGCTGCCGGCTACTGGTCGGTGGAGTATTGTTTTGCAAAACACAATACGCTTGTTTTGGCGCATTGCACACGTTGTGCATGTGCGCGCACCGTTGTCACATATGAGAAAGGAGGCGAGTAGACACGCTTCATTTGAATAAAATCGACGGCGAGGCACGGAAAACGCAGCGCTGGCGATAACGATGAAAAGTGGCTTTATTTGTCTAGCATTTTTATCGTTCTTGCGATGTGTTTGATTGAGCATGTTTTCTTTGCGAAAACTGATTAGAGAGAAACTGCCATAAAAAATATTATCTTGAATATTATGATTTTTAAGAGTAATAAGGAGTCATTTCATTTTAAGAGAGAATTCTTGATATGTTTGAAGATTGACTTTTATGATTTTGCAAAAAATCGTGATAGAAGAACATATATAGTAATGATAGAGAAGGAGTCCTTTGATATTCATAAACAACTAACTACATTGAATGTTCCATCTTGTGTTTTATCAAAAGGCATAGAACATCCTGATACCAAAGAAATAAAGGAAAATGATTTCGCATGTTTATTGTTTGATCATTATTCAGTAGTCCCGCGTCGCACAGAGGCCAATTTTGTGTGCCTAAACCACGATTTAAATAGCGCAAAAAAATTAAAAATTAAATCTATCACTCAAATTCAAATTATACTCATAATAAAAAAAGTTAAAATGGTATTATTAGTTTCTGATCTGCGGCGTATAGCTAAATTCGGCTCGTACTCATCAGTTTACTCCGGAAATCAATCCTGATAAACACTATCCACTCCTAGCAATTAAGATAAGTACAATTTGGTTTTCTAGACAACATTGCAAAACGTTACTAATGCCATTCATAAATATGCAGCTCTGAAAACACCTATCAATTTAATTAAGATTTACTGGAAATTCATTCCCCCAAAGTCGTCATTTAATCAGCAGCATTTCTATCAGCAGCCAGAGGCCCCCCAACCAAATTATCATAATTGCCTCACCTAATCGTTGCGGCCACGCACGACTATAATTCACACGCCGTAATAATCACTACGCATTATATAATCATCGTTTTTATGAGGTTTTATCATATTTTTGAAATAAATTTTACATAAGTCTACGACGAACGCAGAACGCGTTCGGGCGTTTAAGTCGGGATTAAACAGCCATTGCAAAACTGATTTAATTATTACGGTGCGTGCGGCGCTGCGAAGAGAGCACATGTACACATACTATGCATAAACGCATTTACGTATGTATATATTTGGGCTACGTATTGCGTATGGATGCAAATTGTTATAGAGTATTGCTGCATAGGCGTGCAATATTGCTTAAATTATTGCAAACTTTTCTTTTTCTGGTTCGAGTGGTTCGCATACGCGCTTACGTACAAGCGTATGACCGCAAATTTCCATGCGCCAGCAGGACAGCGAGGCGTTGTTGCTGCTGCTGCTGATGCTGCTGCTGCTGTTGCTGCTAGCAGCTACTGTTGAAGGAAAGCTGTTCGACCTTGCAGATTGTTTTCGCGGCACGTGCGCTTCAAAAACGAGAAGGAAACGAGGTGGCAAATTGATGGCAGCGGTTTGGGGAAATTTCAATGTCATTTTCTGGTAGAGTAGATAGAGTATGTTATAAATGTTTTTCTTAAGTAATCTTTTCTAGATTGATTTCTCTTAGTTTGGACCTAAATTTTGATATTTTAATGCAGGAATT
>WSZQ02110393.1:38146-49433 GCA_019419845.2 Weissflogia rhopalogaster
GTTTTAGAGAGGAAAAAAGAGAAAGCAAAAAAAGAAGTCTCTTGAAACATTTGTAAGAAGTTCACGTTCAAATTATAAAAAAATGATATAAATTACACGTTTTTCCGTTTTATAGTTTACTGTTCTTTTTTATTTTTCAGAAAAATGTAAAATGTCATTGTGAAATAGCATTGTAGCATTGTTCAGAAATGTTGCTTGACATATTTTCAATGTTATATGATGACATTTAAAAAGGTTCTACTTCGTTAAAATAAATCGACAATCTTTAAAACCAACTTCACAAAAGAAAAGACATGCAACTAATCGAAAAACAAAGCCCTCTGTTTACTAGCTGCAAAAGCAAGCGTCTAAGCAAGAGTATGTGGTGGGCGTTAGTCGAGAACTTGCAATACATCACTACTACTCAATATACACTGCTATAAATACCTGAATTCAACAAAAGTAAAATGATATATTCTAAAAATGATCATTTCAAAAAATTAAACCGGAATTTTTAAAAGTAAACTTTAAAATCCACAAGAAAATCAAACATTTTATAAAACAAATTCGCCAATTAAGACTACAAACGGCGAAAAAAAATCAAATAGAGACTGTTATCATCTCCAAATTATCCTAGTCCAGATACAGAGATATTTTTAGCAAACTTTCGTCTACCTGGCCATTATCACGTCTACGACAGCGGCACGAGATATTCGTGAATGTATGTCGCTGTCGCGATGTCATTATACCCAGCACCGGCTCGACTAGGCTGGCTATCGGCTCTACTCACCGATTAAGTACCGGATTACTAATCGCACATTTCGTCAAAAAAATAGAGGAGCTATACAATCGTAATCATCGCCGGCAATCACGCCACGCCAGGTATGGTATGCCATGCGACTCGCAGCGAAAGCAAGGAAGAGACATGTACATTCGCGCATCGAGTGGAAAATATTCATTAGGGAATTTTCCGCGGCATTCCGCTGCCGCTTTTCGACCACCAAGTGGGTGGTGCTGCTTGCTTGCTGGCTGTCTCGACTGCGACGCGCGTGCGACGCTAAGCTATGCAAAATATCGAAATTATGTCATGCGGCAGCAGCAGCACTGATAGATAATGAACGCTCCACGATATTTGGGTGCAATTTCCACGATTTTGCGGTTTGGATAGGAGGGATAAAGAAAGGGAGAGAGACGAATTTATCGCGCTCGCTCTGTCGGTATTCGCGACGGGTCATTGCGAGGCAGGCCTAATTGCGATAATTACGTGCGCACACAATCAACGCAGCATCGTGATTGAAACACCAAGCCATCGAAGATCGTCGAGAGTGCATTCGCTACATAGGTCAATGCGATCATTGCTTTGCCACTTTAATTGAACAAAAAAAAACTTAATATCGCAAAAAAGCAATCTTTAAAATGTTGTATTTTTCAGTAAAAACTAGTCTTCCATTAAATAGTCTAACATTTTTTTAAACAAATTTATATTATAAAAACGTTGCGAATCAAATAAAATGATATTCAGAGCCGTCTACCCGCTGGTAATAAAAGTAGTCAGTGGTGGGAATAGTTCAAGAACCAGTGAATACTCTCTTCTTCTTCTTTTTAATTCTCATTTCATGATCGAATTTCGATATTCAATTCGGTATCGTAGATTTTGTCTCTCAATGTGTGGAGAATAGAACGAATAAAAAAAGCACAAAGACAATTACAGATCGAAATCTATCGTATTTTTTCCAATTCATCGTCATATGTATTTTCCTAATGTTATTCAAATTTCTTTTTATTATTATTTTTGTCTAAATGTGTTTCAGCATAATAATAAATAAAACTGTGATATAAAATCCGATCACGTAAAATAATAAAAAAAACGACCAGCGCAATGCTTTCGCACGAGAAATTCCACAATTCTCTGTAAATTTGCCAAAAGTATTTTTAAAATGTTCTGCAGCATGCAAAAATTACCGCGATTGGGAGAATTTTACCCTCAAAACTTTTAAAGTGAAAACTTTGAGATCCACTTTAAAATTGCAACCTGGATAATTACGATAATATAATTGACATTGACAATTTTATTAAATTATGTTATATTTGAGAGAAAGTACTTAGTATGTTTCCTAACTCATTCACACAACTACTATCATACAGTCTTATTTGAATGACCCCAAACTAGCTAGCATGGACATATCAAAGAAGAACATGTAATCATTTAGCACACAATTAATGAATTTTTGCAAAGAAATTTGGGATACCGGCAGTTGATCGTTCAAATAAGACTGTATGATAGTAGTTGTGTGAATGAGTTAGGAAACAACATACTAAGTACTTTCCCTCAAATATAATTCAAAATACTTCACACAAAAATTGCCAAATCCAATATAACTTAAATTATATGTTGTTATGGAAAATTTTATATTACTGCCTATGATTGAATATGACACATTTATTTCCTATCTAAATTGGTCAAATATTAAAGTAAAATTTCCAAAGTAAAGAAAAATGTTATGCAGAGCCCTCTATCGGCTATAATGGCAACACTTTACTCAATAAAATAGTGTATTTTTACGGAAGCTTCCTGTTAACACATTTTTTAATCAATTTTAGTTAGTGCGCTAGCGAACTATTTCGAGATGTAAACATGCCATGAAAGTTTATTTCGACTGTTTTACGATCGACCCTTTATGAATTTCAGTTTTGCTTGGCTTCAGAACGCTGTAAGTAGCTGCATCCATCAATTAATATTTCATTTTGATTTATTGCCATTCAGATTTAGAAATATTTGTTGATGTTATCGTTAACACCATTATTTGCATCTTTTTTTTTTTTCTGTTATAAAAGATAAAGTTATGAAGTTATGCAGATGCCTCTACCGACTGGAAAGGAAGCCTTAACGAACAAGATACAGTGAGTGGGGTAGTTCTAGAAGTGCTCTATCATCATAAAAATTTGAATAAAAATAAACTTCGTTTGAATTAAAAGAAAGAAAAAAAAACACCCTTAAAACTCGAAACCTACAACGTTCTCTCCGAGAAAACAAACTTTGCCAAAAACAAGTAATGGGGGTGGTCCTTGAACTCGTGAAAACTCTCTACCACTCGTAAATGGGAATAATTGTAAAACTATCTCACAATTTACCATAAATCTGACCGTAGCTTATCATTAACTTCAAGAGTCGTAGGATTCAATTAAACTGATGCGCGCGCGGGTCGTGCGCAATGTGCGAATCAAAGCATCGGACTTTATCGTCGTCAGCGAATTTCTAGATTACGCCATAAAAAAAAACCTTCAACCAGAAACCGAACGCCTCGACGACAATGCGGCGCGTGCGCCCCGATATGAAAACGGCATACCGATCCGCTTCGACAACGCCAGGCAGAAAAAGCGCACACCCAGCACAGTATAGCTAGTCAGTCCTAGCTTGCTCCCAGGGAGAAATTTACACAATTCCACCGCATTGGCAAAGGCGAAAAACACATAATGCATACAAGTGGTGGCGCTCGTAGTGAGCTAATCTCAATCGCGTTGCTTAATGAATATTTATGTTATCGCGGCTGCACACCCGCCCACGCATATACGAATACATACACACCTGTGACGACGCTAATTAAACAATTTATCACTCGCATCGGCAGATAATGCACCCACATTAATAATGCACAACGCATTTATTTCCGCGGCGCTAATTAGGATTTATGAATAACATTTTGACAACCACTGTAATATTTTGAATATTCGTATTGAACAATGAAATGACTGGTGGAAACACGTGCCAATACATATTTAGATGGGAGGATGGCAGTATGCAAGCGAATAAAGTGGCATGCGGTCCGCGTACGTCGCTGTACGTCGAAGCCCGCGCACTTGTAATATTCACCAAAAGGTCATCGTCGAGGTTATCCGACGGGCGCTTGTCGCTTCCAACTTTCGACGACGCGGTTTGCCTCGCAAAAATCACGTTCAGAAAGCGTTTTTACTTTGATATCTTAACGTTTTGACCTGTTCAACTTCCAGATGGCGTCCAGTATACAGTAGTTGTGGAAGGAGAAATTCCGGAACTCAAGATATATATCTACAAATCGGTTGTTAAACAAATCAGATTACAATATCAGAAAGAACATCAATCAAGAAAAAACAAAAATTTTAACAAAAAATGAGAACAATTATTACCAGAATGCAACTATATCAAATAAAATGGACTTCAGAGATCTGAAGCCATAACTAATAGAAGTATATTCACAAGTAAAAGTGGGGATGATTCTTGGACATACGAAATATCTCGTCGACTTAAACCTACCTAATGGAAACATCAATAATACAAAAAAACGACTTTACAAAAAATGAGGTTCAGAGACCTCTCAGAGGTAAATTCGAAAGTGCTAGGAGTGGGAGTGGTTCTAGAACTCGTGAAATATCTCATCAACTTTAACCTATAAATTTAGACTACCAATAATGTAAAATTATAAATTAACTTAAAAATTGGAAAAAGCTATATCCAGAAAACAACTACATCAAATAAATTAGTTACCAACAAATCTGGGAACAGTAAAAATAGAAACATATCAAAATAGATGTAATGTGACGACGAACTCGTAGAAATCGCAAGTTGAAGTGCAAGTTACTCATACACACATTTGTACACAGATGTACACGTATGTACGCACACACACAGTCGATAACAACACTGCAGACACAGTTGGTGGCGCTCGAAAAAAAAAATTATGCAAGAATGTGCAAAAACGCTCGGGTTTATTATGCCGAGCTCAGCAAAGCAAGTACTCACACAACCACACATATATTCATAGTTACATGTATGCGCGCATATGCACTCACACATTCAGCCACATACGTACATGCAAGTATGTGTATACATATACATCTACAAACACACACACACACACACACACACACACACACACACACACACACAGTTGTAAACAATAATTGCATCGCTTATTGGCGTTTGTAATTTGCATACCGTCGTGACACTCAGCGTGACGTGCCAGGTAAATGCAATTGGCAAAAAATTTCCATCATTTTTGTACGTTTTTAGTGAAAAGAAGCGAAATTGCAAACCCCGAGAAAAGTCTGCAATTCTCTGTGATCTGATCGAATTATTTCAAGTTTTTAGTGTTTTACATTTAAGAATATGTGTAACATGTGAAAATTAGGTGGAGAGGACGGTTCTAGAACGCATGGAAACAATCTAAAACTCGTCTACTTAACATACAATTTAAACGCATTCAGTTTTCCTCTTTTTATAATTTCGATTTTATAATTTGAATTATCTAAATCTATCTTTCATTAAGTTATTATTACTTTATCGTTTTTCATCAAATTTTCGCTGACATTTTATAATTCTACCTGAAACTGTCGTTATTAAAAATAAAATATTGTGACAAAACTTTGAAGATATCCAATATTCCGAGTATTCGAACTGTCATCACTAATGAATTCATTAATAAATATCAACTGGCCTCATCTCAAGTGGTGATAACACGTTATCAGATTATGTCTACATTATTAACGTCTAGATCAAGGAAATCTATTTGAATCAAGCGAATTCCTGTTAGCTGCGATTAAATTTGAATGCCAAGATCTTTTTTTTTTTCCTGCAACTGCAGGTTTAAGTCGACTGGCGTCATTGGCGTTGAATTGAGCGCTGTTCCTGCATAAAGCTCACACATTCCAATATTGCGTCGCAAATTAAATCCCACAAAAACTTTAACCAATTAACAAACACCGTCAGAAACGATTAAAAAAAGGGAAAGGAAAAAATAATAAAACACTTTTTTACAGCTAAACATTTAAATGCAAATTGTGAAAACTTGCTAATTCCTGTCATTAAATTAGCGCGAATAATTCCTGCTGCTAAAAGCAGTTTTCAACTGTCAGAAAGAAAATTAAGGCGCTGATTTGGTTTCTGAAAAAATTACCATAAATTTCGTGCGTCATTCAACAGCTTAGCTCTTATCACGTTTTATAAAACTGGCAATAAATCTACAATCTGTGCGAAATTTTTGCACGGATGCAGTAAAATTCAAATTATAAGCAAAACTTACTTGTATGTTTCACGTAACATTCAAAAATAGTCATCACGTAGATAAACGGCTGGCGTTTTGTGTCGAAACTGCCATTTTCTGCACAGTTGTAGAAAATCGCGAAAAAGGCGTTATATACATGCGAAAATCCTAAACGCTTAGCATGGTTATCAATAAATTACGCAGGAAGCGCCGCCAGTTTGGCAACGAATTCATTACGTTTTGATTGCACGACACCCCACTGCCTCTAGTCCCCTCAGTCAGAGCAAGCAGACGCAGGCAAACGAGCCAACCGTGCGCGGTTAAAGGACGGTCGGTCGCTGGGGAGGCGGCGGTGCCGGCGCTGCTCAACACAACCTAGCAACAGCCGGTCTGGCTTGCCTGCTTTTGAGTAAGCTTGCCGGCGCGCCGACCTTCCTGTTGCTTAGCAGCGCCGCCTGTTTCCAGCCCTCTTTGTCCCACATCCACACTGGTAGGCCGGCCCCGTTAAGCGACCGTGACAGGTTCTTTCTTTGTTGGACTAACGTCTTCCTTCTTCGGCAGAGGCTAGTCTAACAAAGAAGGATGAATGCTCACGATAAAGTAGAACATACTGACAAGGAGAGTGTTCCAATTGTCCAACACCAAATTGAATGAAAATTTTGTACGTGTAGTACATATATAGAAATTACTTGTGTTAATGGGATTTTATGCCGTTTTGAGCCGTTTGCTCAAAAATATTTTTCGAAGTTTGCCACAAATCGTGCATGGTATATATCGCTTTAACAGCACATTCGGCTGTATCGCCTACGTCGTGTAGTCGTTAGAGGGCTTGCCTGTGGCGATCCAAGGTTCGCGGGTTCGAATTTTACCTGCCAACTTTTTTTTTCTTTTCAAATTATATATTTAACAAATAATAATATAACAATAAATAACACACAAATAACATATAATTACGCACTATTTTGTGCCATTGAAACATTTAAAGCACCAACGGATTCTGCATATTGCACATTTTCGAGGCAGTTTTGAATGAACATGTATTTTTAATGTATCTGCACAAGAACATACCTCATTCTCGTTATAAATATTGTTATATCTCTGTCTTCCGAAAGAGTTTTGCTGCATACCTGGCATATTTGAGAATAGTGGCCTTTTTATATCAAATACAATAAGCTCTATTGAGGAATTGATTGTTCCATGCGTTATGCAATTACTGTAATCAAAGATATGGTTTTCTTATTATTGAATTAGTTGCGTGACTCGCAATTTGAAATCAGTTGCGAAGTGCTTCCGATCGTATTTATCGTTATGTAATTATTTGTTATATATATAATTTGAAAAGAAAAAAAAAGTTCGCATGCAAAATTCGAACCCGCAAACCCTGGATCAGAAGGCAAGCACTCTAACGAAGCAATATATTTCATGCTCCATTTGGGGCAAACTTATTTTTGAGCAAGCGGCTCAAAACGGCATAAAATCCCGTTAACACAAGTTATTTCTGTATATGTACTACACGTACAAAAAGTTTCATTCAATTTGGTGGTGGACAATTGGAACACTCTCCTTGTGAGTGTTGAGAGCTTCGGGAGTACGAGTGAGAAAGCGCAGGTAGAAAGAGAAGGCAATGGCATCAGCAGGAACAGAACCCAATCTAATCAGCTGATCGTTATCCGCTCTGCGCCTACCGGCGAATTTGTGAAAAGGCGACGATTGCATCGTCAGGTTTAATGTATATAGCAATAAATTGCTTTAAAAAAAACTAGCAGGTCTTATAAATAACGTATTTATGTAGTTTCATGCAGGAATATAAAAAATGGACTTACCAAATTGTCGAGCGTCAACGGCGGAGCACCGGGCACCTTCAGACATCCCTGCACGTGAGCGAAGCGGGCACACACGCTATGGTAGCAGGAGTGACAATCTGGCGAACAGAGCGAAGCACACATACAGCAGCAGGTCGGGCGGCAGGAGCACAGCAGGCTGTGCACAGAGATCGTTCGGGCACAGTAGCTAGGCGGTTCGACGCGTTCATCGCCGGCGATGAGGACCGCCACCGACGCCGGCGTCGTACAACTGGGGTCGACCACATACATTTCAACGTCAACATCGCGCGATACCACCGTGGTGCTGGAGGCACAACTACTGCCGGTGGTAGAGCTGGCCAGAGGCCCGGCGGTGGAGCTAACGAGTGGTCGCCCCTCGGGCGCCGGGCTTACGCCGCGCAGCATATAGTTGGCGGCGTCGATGCTCACCACTGGCGCCACCGACTTGTGATAGTGGTAGAGGTGGTGTTGCTGGTGGTGCAAATAATGCTGCTGCAACTGTTGGTGGTGGCGCACACCACCACCACCGTTGGTGTCGCGCTCAGGCACCAGCTGCTCGTAGCCCTTGTAGTCGAGCGGCACCAGCAGGCGATGGCAGTAGTCTTCCATCTCCGGCCGACCAACACCGACACCACCACCGCCCCCGGTCGCTACGAGCGTGCTCTCCACCGGGCGGCACTCATTCGCGTTCCGACTCATATTATGTCATCGTCGATTCAGTAACAAACACCTCGTCGGTACTGTTCAAAGAAAGTCAACTTTCTTTAGTCACAATTACCTTAGTTTTTCACCCGGCTATATTTGTATTCCGTCTTTAGGTGTACCCCGACATATACACCAACCTTTGGTAGAAAACTTTTTTGATAACTACTTCTACCCGTTTTCTGTGTAGACTTTTCTGGATAGTCTACAAGTTTCTTCTTTAACTATCTTTCCTCTGTTTAAATCCTCTTCTTAGGTATGTTTAAAACGTTTCCTAGGTCTGTTTAAAACCTCTCATGGATCTCTTTAAAAGCACTTCTTTTACTTCAACATCTCCTTTCCACCAACTCCTTTCGTTATCTATCTTCCCAAGTTCCTTCCTTTGTATGTATCTCTTTTTAAACTGTACTTAAACCGGTAGCTTTAGAAAACTGAGCAAAAAATCCACTTAACCAAAATGAGGTCTTCCACCATACCGATACCGACTGCTGCTTTGTCCCGACCGGCCGCCTAGCAGGACGAACGCACCGTCGCAAACCAAGGCAGTAGCAGGAGAAGCCGAAACGCACACGGAAGTTACGTTAACCACGCTGCTAATTCTCCAACAGCTCCGACTCTTAAATCTCCCGAACTCGGTGGGCAGGAAAGAATTTGGTACGAAAGCTGTTAGCTGAGGCCGGCATAGGAACAGCCGGGGCAGCCGGGCACCACTGTCGTGCAGTGCATCACGGATCTGCCTGTGGGAGGATGGCACACGCACACACACACACACATGCACAGTTTACTCGGCGATGAAGGGTAGGAGAGAGAGAAGGGGGACGAAAGAGGGCGCGTGTGCACGAGACGCAGCAGCGGCAGCACACGACACGACTGCCCGGCGCTGGTTGCGGGCTTGCTGTTGCCGAGCCGCGTTTACGAGCCGAGCGGCAGAGAGAGAGAGAGAGATATGAAGGAAGAAACGAGTCGAGTAAGTGGTGGCCGGCAGCGTCGAACGTGCACGACGTTTACCGAAATTTTACGAGCAACACACACTAGTGCTACTTGTGTGTCTCGTTTCAGCCATGCGATCGTAAGCGATGACCTTAGTGACGCGAACGAGAAACGGCAGAAGGATGTACTAGAAACGACGCATGCGCGCCTCGGCCTGCGATAGTGGATATGGGGGCACGAACCGAACCGGCTTTTGTAAAGCCATACTAGCGCTACGAGAAAAACCGGTCTCTGGTTTGCAGGCTAGTAGGCAGGCGAGCCAGGCAAGCAGGCTCGCGTACCGCCCGCGCCCGCCTGCCAACCAGCCAGGCAAACGCCATGACCTCCTCTCTCGCGCCTCGCCAATCAACGAATCAACGGTTTATCGGCGACCGCGGCCACTATGTCTCTATATACATATAGATATTATACATATGTATATATTTTTACAAAATGTACTTAATGTGTAAAATGTATTCATAAAGGTAGCACTAGCATTACGATAATTAAATATCTAGCTAATTGTAGTAGCTGAAATTCAGCCAATTTAATGAAAAAAAACTATTTGACCCATCTGACAACAATAAACATATTTTTGACTTTAAAAAGGTCAAGAAAGGTTAGAAAACGTACTTCTAATAGGAAAACCTAAAGTAAATCCTCTGATAATTTACTAATATGACTAAAATGCTAATAATATGGTTATAAGTCTACTTATGTATGCGTGACATGGGTCTGAATTTGCTAAAAGATTAATACACAGCAATCGAATAATCTCTATTGTCTGACTATATGCAGATAATTCACGTAATTGCATATACAGAAAATCAAAAGATACACTATACTTCTCTTATCAACCGATTAATAAAAATCCACATCTTTAACTAACTAACAAATCCTCTGAGTAACTTGACAATTACTGGGGCAAAGCAGTAACTAGGCCGGTACAAATCCTCCCCAAATTAACGCAATGATTTCTATCAAATAAAAAATGATGAAAAGGGCTGACAGGCGTGGGAGAGGGGAGGGAGGAGGAGGGCAGGAGAGAGTGGATAGAACGAACACCCGAAAAAAAAACGCGGAACGGACGCGCACGGCCTTGGTTTTGGCACGTATTTTACAAGCGACCGTGTCGTTTTTCAACTCCTTCGACAAGGTTGACACAGACACCACACACATGCATGCGAATGAAATACATACATGCCAGGCAAATCGGTATGGTATGACATGGTATGGTATGACATGGCAAGGCACGGACGGATCAGGCCGGGACAAAAGATTCGGTAGCAAACCGCGACGCGTGCGAATAATCCGTGCACACCGCCGCCACCGCTGGCGCTGTGGCGCGTGTGCATATCTACATTGCGCGAATAAGAAAACCTACAATCTTTAAGGACGCCAACAAGTAGAACTAGAAAACGAAATAGCAATAAACTTCTGGCACATTGCACGCACGCAATGCTAGCTAGGGACTCTTGCATTTAGATGCCTCATTAGAACGGGCCACATTGAGGAATTGCGAATCCTATTAGATTACATAGGTTTGTTGTTCTTAATACCTTTTTTTTTTTGTTTCTTTCTTAATTTTGGACGTTTGTCAACATTTTTAAAAGCAGATTTTTCAGGATGTTCAAAAATGGGAATAATACGTATGCAATTTTACACCCACTTATTTACACAGTCATACAACAACCCTACCACACATCCACACATATTCACTAACACACACACACACACACACACACACACACACACACACACACACACACACACACACACACACACACACACACACAC
>WSZQ02110504.1:0-49419 GCA_019419845.2 Weissflogia rhopalogaster
GGCTTTCTCCTCCATTAAATTTAAATTTTGTGCTAGCTTCGGCTTCTCCTTTAATTTTTGAATCTCTCTTTGAATTTGCAAATAATTTTTAATTTTTTGTCAGGATTAGTCAGGACAATACGTACTAGACCCGATTAAGTGGAGTATACTGTCCATAGAAGTCTACAATAATGTCATTAGCGACAAATATCGACATTTTACATTGTCTATCGAACACCGATAATATCGAACATGGTTAATATAGATATAAAAAAATCAATAATATCGATACTTCATCAGTGACTGACAAATCTAACTCAAATAATTAGAGTTCTAGTAAATAATTTCAAAAGAATTACTTTGATTTCTTTGTATCTTGCATAATCCAATCAATACCATTATGACTTAACTCACTGACAATAAAAGGCGAAAGCCAAGTCAAATACCATCTCTTCCCCAACGCAATCTCCACATTTCCAATCAAACCAACATCATAAAATCGGTCTTTAAACTTCCTCTCGTACGTAATCATGCCTTTACAAATCAAATTCGTATGAAAATACAACAGTACGCCAGTGAAAACACAACCAACAATGATAATTAACGCGAGAAACAAAAATAGCTGAGACATGCTGTATTCAACAAAAACCATTGCCAGTGGAAATATAAGCTTCAAAATCGCTCCCAATGAACCCAACTCCACCGAGTTGTAGATGTAGATCAAGTTGTAGTACGATGCGTACAATGTCGCCACAAATATGTATAATACAAACATGATAAAGTATCGTAGATTATTGTGACCGATACAACAACCAGTAAAGATACAATGATGATCACGTTTGAGCACACAAGTTTTGCAAATATTACAATGCCATGACCGTGGAGGTGCTATGCATTCGCACACAGAGCAAAACCGCCAGTTTTTCTGCAGTTTACTAGGTAAAACAAGGCCTCTTATGCTTGTATCCGTAAGAATAACACCGATGAAGTTCGTCGTCACGTTGAAAAGAATAAAATTGCCGAGCATAAAGTGAATGTAATACCATACTTCACTTGGGTTGTAGAAGTCTGGCAGGACGATGAACAATTCGAACCAGTAGACGACTGGGATGATGAGGGCCACAAATGTTGTTACGAGAAAGTCTTGAAGATTCTTCGGTATAAAATCTCTACGTAGTTTCATGTTTCTTATTTGTTTTTGGTAAAAAACAAAATATGATGTGTATATGTGAATTTGAGGTTATTTCTGTTTAGCCATTATACAAAACGCTAAAAATTGAGTAAATCAGTTAAATATGTGTTTATAATGAATTCTTATTCACAAAGTGGGTAACATAGCTCGGTTTACTTACCTTGGCAGTGGTAAGGTGCGATCTTTTTAATTACAACAGATAAAAATAGGTTTTATTACTTTTAGGTTATGTTTGCGGTACTTGATGTTTACCTGTCATCAGCGTAAAAATTGTAAGAAAACTCGGAAAAATCGTTCAGAAAACGTTGATAATTTATCAGAAACTCATTAAAAATGAATATTCTACCTAAGAAAAGGTAAATCTATCCAATAATTATTTAGATATCGCTCTAACTTGTTTATCAACAAATTGCTTTTATTATCTACAAATTGTTTATTTCAATCTACAAATTGTTTGTATCAATATTTTCATGAGTTTTGTATTTTTTTAGATGGCATGTACGAACTAAAGACAATATTGCAAGAGTTAGAAGAGATCAAGCCAAAGCTGCTGAAGATGAGAAAATTAAACAGGATAGAATCAAACTAGCGGTAATTATGTTTCATTCAATCTTTAAACAGCAACATTAATTATCGGAATTAAAACTGTTAATATTTATAGGAAAGAGAAGCGAGGACAAATTTCCTCAGAACAAAGGCCCAACAACGAGTTGCCACACACTCTACAGGTGATTTTCCAGAACCTACATCAACGATTACATCGCAGAAAGATGCAGAAAGTCAACCAACAAATGTCAATCTCTTCCAGGATTTGGAACAGCAACGAGCTGAACTTAAACAAACAAACAAGGAGCATGAGAAGGAGAAAAAAGAGGAGCAGGAGAAGTATGAGAAACAAATTGGTTACCTAACATTCTTGGGGCAAGATACCAATGAAGCGTTGGGCAAGAAAAATTGGTATGATGTAGCTCCTGAGAGATACAAACACGAAAAGGTTGAAAAAGATGCTGAATTTCTGGAAACAAATTTAAAATCTAAGAAACTTGAAGATCCTCTACTCGTGATGGAGAAACTCCTAGGCAAGGATAAAAAGGATGATAAGAAGGAAAAAACTGTGGAAAATAAGAAAATGGTTCCTTCGAAAAGTGTAGAAGAATCTTTGAAACCGAAAGATGTTTTGAAAATATCTAAGGAGTTGAAAAAACGCAAGAAGAAGGATAAAAAGCGAAAGAAGCATAAAAAGAAAAAGAAGCGAGAAGCTTCTTCTGATTCATCGGCTTCAGATGATGAAGAAAAGATGGATACAAAAGTGAAGTTGGATTTGTTACGGCAGGAAAGACTTAAACGTGAACGTGAGGAGAGAAAGAGGGCGGAGGATATGATAAATAAGCTAAAAGAAAAACAATTGGGTATTACTAGAAGTGAACCAGTGCAGCCAACACAGAAGCAAAAATATAATTCTCAATTTAATCCTGAAATTGCTAAACAAAATTATAATACTAATATTCACTGATAAGAACGATGCAAATATATTTTTAGTAAATGGTAATTCAATTTTGTGCGGTATTTCTATAGGTCCAACAATTAAAAAGGTCCATTTTTGAATGCCATGGCATACCCATTGGGTCGGAGTCCAAAAACAGCCGCATCTGCGAGCCAGATTCTCCTCTGCCCTATATACGCATACCGCAAATTGCGAACCTATCGCAACGTTTTCCAAACTTTTTTGATCGTGATCTAAGATTTTAAAATTGTATTCGACTCATCTAATATAGTAGTTATATACGTGAGATTTAACGAGGCCCGCGTAGATCCAATCTACCCTGAAAATTGAAGTATTACATTAGATGAAACTATTAGTTCTTACCTCCAAGTAAATCTAATTGCATGTTGGTGAATGAATTATGGCAAATGTATGTTTTACAGGTTTATTACAAGAATTGTACAACGTCAATTGTCTTAATATCAACCACTCCTCCGATCTTATGCATGTTCTTTCTCTTTGCACTAACAACAATTACTTCAAATTTAATTCTAAATTCTACGAACAAACTAAAGGCCTGCATATGGGATCCCCTATCTCTCCTCCTCTTGCAGAAATTTATATGAACTCCTTCGAATCTAACCTCTTTTCCATTACCAACCCTCTGCTTAGACTTATCTCATCCTGGCACAGATACGTAAATGATATGTTTTTGAGGCGTGTAATGCCAGAATAAAGCCTGCTTATATATACATCAATTTTTAATTTTAAAGCCGTATGAAAATACACACTCATAATTTCGTCTTGACATTTATTTACTCAAAATCAGCTTATTAATAAATGTATGTAGTTATTCACCGGTGTTACGACGATAAATCTTTGAGGTTATATGTTATCAAAATAGGTTATATCGATTACATTATATAATTGTAAACGTTTGTAATATTTGGCTGTATAAAGTATCACTTCCTTCTGCAGCGTTCGGGTCGTTGCATTGGCACACACACTTTTTTCGTGCATTTGCACGGTTTTGACAGGCGGGAGATGTGTTCTTCTTTACCACGTACGGTGTAACTATCACCAGCAGCTGCATTTGGGAGTTCTACGGAGGGATCCTCCGCTGCGCTCGGTGCCTCCCAGATGAAGATTTCACCAGCACCACCCGTACTTACCAAGTATTTACCATTCGAGCTAAATGATAGTGCTGTTATTACGGAGCAATGTCCTCGTCCGATGTGAGTAATATTTCCTATATTGGACAGTTTAAGGTTAAACAGTTTGGTGTAAAAAGATGTTAGATAAGTTTTTTTTTAAATAGAGTTATACATCCTCCATAAATTATTTATGAGAACGCGGTTATTAAATCAAATTAATGCTGTTATGTTAGATGACAGATTAAATATGGCTATGTTATTCATTTAGGTACAAATTACTTACCTCCTTGATAATCCCACACCTTCAATATTTGATCATTACCCCCAGAGGCGAAGACCACTCCATTTCCACTGATATTTATCGAATTAACAGCACTAGATGAGGAACCCTCCAAGTCACGCACCAAATTCCCATCGAGCACCTCCCAGTAGCAGATTTTCTTATCCGAGCCAGCGGTGACGATCTGCACGTCAGTCGGATGATAGTCGACGGTCATGAAGAGCGTATTGGCGAATATCACTTGCCGCCGGACAAAACGCACAATGTCCCAGATGATGCAGCTGCCGTCTGTGCTGGCACTCACTGCCTCGACGTTGTCGTTGTTCAGCTGAATCGCTGAAATCGGACCTCGGTGCTCCTTCAGGGTGCAGATGAGCGTTTGTGCTGTTGGTTTTATGTCCCACACGCGCACTTGCCCCTCGCAACCCCCGGAGAGGATCATACGGCCATTTTTCGAAATACCTAGTGCCGACACGCCCTTGTTGTGTGCGTTTATTATGGCGTACATCAACCGGCCCGTGAGGGGCGTAAAAGCGCGAATCACTCCGTCGTTCCATGCGGTAATAATACTTTTACCGTCGTAAGCGAAGCGGACCTTCGAGCAGATGAAGTTCGGTACCATGATACGAAGTAGTTCGGAGGCGGTGCGAGTGCACCAGATGCGGATACTGTTCTCGCTGGCAGTGGCAAATACATCGGAGAATCGACTAAAATTGAAATTAATAGGTGTTAGAAGTGATTGAGAGGTATATGGATGAAAGACTGATAAGGGTGTATGAGGAAAAGGTAAAGTGAATGGTGTTCAGGAAACCAGTGTGGAAGTCCTATTTTGGAAGGGAGAAGAACATGGAGTAGGTGGAAGTAATGAAATACTTGGGGTAACTCTTCAAGCATACATGGCCATGACCCCAATACGGTAGATAGAAGAGAAAAGAAGGCGTGCTTGCGGAGGAGAGCATAATATGCTAATGTAAGTTAATTCTTACTATGGGAACGCTATGTCATAAATTGTTGTCGTATGGCAAGTGATCAAAAGTTTGACCGCGAATGTGTCGAAGTCAATCATGAAGATTTCACTTTTTTGCGTACCAGCATAAAGAGTTTTGTCATCCTTCATTACCAAACTGGTCACTGCTGATTTCACGTGAGCTGTACGTAACTAAAAAAAGATTGACATAAACAGCATAGGTTCTTAAAAATACAAAATATTATCTACAAGATAGTATATTTTACAACGAGTAATGGATGGCGCCTGTTTCCTCAAGAAAATGAGAAATTGCAGTTCTCGCCTGCGCCTCGTGCTGTAACTCATACGGGTGCGGAAAGGGCAATCCATGCAAATTGTACACTATACTTTTTCTACGACTATTATGTGCGAAAATGCCTTAATCAAAATGATACAAAAATGTGTTCATTATACAATAGGAATAGAAAAATATTTTATAACATACGACTTTAAATTCTGGCAAAGTGCATAATTTGTATGCAATGTTTGATGGTTTCTTAAGTTTTTGCAAATGACCAGGATTTTCGATGACTATCTCTATAGTTCCATCGCCGGCACCTATTATAAGTTCTCCAGGATAGGTTAGGATGATAGATCTTATTCCTGAAATAATTAAAATGAAAAAAGTATTTTAAATGCTCTACAGCAACGATCAGGACCCTCCGATAACCGACTAATATCAAACAAGATCTACTTTAGTGTAGAGATGACGTATAAAAGACACAAATGTTCATTTTTACTTAACTTGTGATCCACAACCCAAAGGGTTGTCCAAACTATATCTTAAGAAATAAAATGTTAGTATAATAAACTTACCCATAGCGTAAAGTTCAACTGTTCCAGGTGGTAAGGGTTTATTACTAATTTTAGTAAAGCAACCAATCATTTTAGGTAACTTCTGCGGTTGAAGCACCTCACTATCATGATGGTAGTTCAGGCGTAGTTTCAGGACGTCCCCAGTGCTCGTTCCACAAAAGCAAACTTCATCACGATCGTTAGCGGCAATACAATAAACTTTGCGCTTTAGTTTAGCCAAATTCACCGTGGTCCCAGTAATGACACGTGCCGCCGCATCAATAATCCATACCATTAAGGTACCATCACCGCCAGTCATAAAACAAGGATCACGACAATTCATCGGGTAGATAACGAGAGCATCGCCTTGCGTACCCCGCGATGCCTCCGTGCTACAGATCAGTTTCTTCAGCTTAATGTCCCAAACCACAACTGAACCACAGTCACGACCTCCAAGCGAGAGTAAATACTCATCTTTGGCTGAGAACACTATCGCCTCAACACGTACCTTATGAGATTCATGCGTGGCGAGGAGTTCACGCTTATGGAAGTCCCACAGGATTACAGAGGCGAGGAAACCGATATAGTTGATCTGTCCAGAAGCGACGTAGATTCCACTTCGAGAAATATCGATCGCCGAGATGGAGTTGGTGTGCCCAGAAAGGTAATCCTGAGCACCGGTTATCATATTGCGAATGACAACCTTGTTTCCTGAAGGGTAGACGATGTCGACGGCGTTGGGATGGGAGCGCAGACCGTGGACGGTGTTGCCGTCAAATCCGATGCTGCCAAAGAGTTTAAGGTTGTCGATACTGCTTTGGACGTCTTCTTCTTCGCCCTTTTTCTCCGCCATTGTGATTCTGATTGGTAAAGTGTTTGATTCCTTTGTTTTAAAGTGTAAGTAAAAAAATGTTTAATATTCGTTTCAGATATTGTGTAGATAATAATGAAGGGAAGATTTTATCAGACTTTCAGTTATGAGAATGATATGAGTCATGTACGGGATGATATCGATCAAACTATCAGTTACTATCGATACAAACAAATGTTATTTATAATTGGTTTGATTGTAATGCTACAGATAGATGTAGAAAATGTTTGACCGACGTTTATTAACAAAACGGAGGAATAATTGTTATTGTTGTTATTGCATATTAACTATTCAATTGTTTTTTTTGTTGTTATTATATAAGATGCTTTTTTAAATTTCCTACGTGGTAGTCCATTAAAAATCATGTTAATGAGCCATGAGAAACCCTATTTTCAAAATAGAGTACAATATGCCGAAAATGTTACTTTCGCAGAATGTAATTTTGAAGGCATACAAATCTGGAACCAAGGACAAAACCCTATAAATGCGCACAGTTGCTCTCCTTAAAATATTGATATATAGATGTCGTTGATTGTCGTTGCAATAACCCGCAATAACCGAAATTTTCATGCATGGGAATTTAAGGTTATAAAGCTATCAATTTCAAAACATTATTTTCATGTGATCTATGATTACCCTTTTATTGCATTTAATATAATTAGTGCCCAATGACGCTGTGCGAAGCTGAGAAAACATTCATACTGCATGGTGCGGAAGAAAATTTTCGCATTGATGGACGAGAAAACAATGACTACAGGCCAATGGAATTGGAAACTGGCATAGTTGCACCTTCTTTTGGCTCTGCACGACTTCGCCTTGCAAATACAGATGTTCTGGTATCCGTAAAAGTAGAAGTCGATGTTCCTTTCCCTGAGCAACCTAATAAAGGAAAATTAGAATTCTTCGTTGATTGGTAAGATATTTATTGCACAATCTCTCTATAACAATCCTTTGCTAAACATTTTATTGCATTATTTTTTCCAAATTTTTAAGTTCTGCAAATGCAACCCCAGATTTCGAAGGCCGAGGAGGTGACAATCTCGCCACAGAGATCTCTAACTGTTTAGCAGCTGCCTATAAATCCACTTCAGTGTTCGACACCTCCGTGTTGTGTATAATGAAAGGCAGAAAGTGCTGGAAGTTGTATATTGATATCCTGTTATTGGAATGTGCTGGGAATTTATTCGACGCCGTTTCGTTGGCTGTGAAGGCAGCTTTATGGGATACGAGGATACCTAAAGTAAAATCAGTTACTGTGGATGGCAACAAAGTTGATATGGAGGTTTCTGATGAATTGTATGATTGCGAGAGGCTTAATGTTATCAATGCTCCGATTATGGTAACTTTATACTTTTTTTAACAATCAACTATTGTTTAATTCCTTTTTAATATCTAGGTTACTGTTTGCAAAATTGGGGACAATTGCATAGTGGATCCTTCCGACGCAGAGGAGCAATGTACAGGTGGTTCGATCGTGATTGCAATTTCTAAGGATAGTTTTAGTTCCATTGTGCAAACTGGTGGTGGGTCGTTGCATCCGACAACGCTCATAGAATGTCTAAAAATGGGTCAGGAAGTTGCAAATCGATTGGATCAAGCCTTGGTGGATGTTTTAAGGAAATGTAGTCATGAATCTGTGACTGATATTGGGTTTTTACATTAGTTTTATTGACATGTTCAACATCAATAAACCGCACAAAAATGTAAGTAAAAAATGGAGAGGTTTATATTGATATCTTAGTTTATTGAATCATATTATTTTGAAGTTTATATCTATTAATATCGCATGGTCGTCACTTGTTTATATAGGAGAATATTAATAATATTTATCATCGTTGGCTATAACTTTCAAATATTCAGAAAAAAGCTAAATTAAGAGACTCCTTGACGGTCGATATTTACGTCAATATATTGAGGAAGAATTGATATTGTACATATTGAGGCAAAATGGTCTAGTTCTGTGTTTATCAAGGAAAAGATTAATTAATGAGTGATAGCATCTCGCATTATAGTATTTTATATTGAAGTTTTATTCCATGCAATATTTTTTAACTACGGGATAAATATGACAAGTGAACCATTCTTGAAACAACTAATTTGTCATCCAAGCCTTCTTGTTTAATCCAAATATATATCCGGATGAGATTATTTCTTACATCCTTTGAATGTCCTAGCATTCTTCGTCCGATAGACTATCATTGAAGAGAGCTTTACCTTTGTTATTTTAATTTTAGTTAGTAGGAATTCGCTTCTGGTTGCAGTCTTCAATCCAAAAAAATAAATCTTCCATTTTAATCATCAAATGGCTAGTGCTTTGTATGATGTGGGATGTAGAAAAAAGTTATATGTTGATAAATTGAACGTATCGTTGGAGCCTGTGTTTTCGAATCAATGTTATGAAATCGTTTTAAAATATCAAGTTTAGTATCCAAAGTGATGTAATTGCATTTAAGCGATTCTTTCTTGTCAATTTTTAACACTATTTGAAAATGAGTGATAAATGCCTCGCTATCGAGGGTTGTCTCCATATTGTTTTTAATAAAAGTGAAAATCGGCAATGTTGCTCTTTAATTGGCCTCTTTTTGGACGAAAATAAGAAAGGTGTTTTCTTTCCGGTGCCTTTCGCCATTCAGTCCAACTGGATCTGGAAAAATTATAACTAACAAGATTATTTGGCGGATTTTGAAGGAAAGGCAGTGATCGGCTCGACAAATTCCATGGGGAGACAAGCGAATCCCTGTCTAATTTGAGCAAGATAGAGTGATGGTTCATCACGCTAACGTACATTTTCCCAAAGTTGTCGTTTCACAATTGCATAAACTATCCTGAGAGTTCCTGGCACAATCGCCGTGCATAATGACCTAATTTCCTGCCACTTGCATGAAGCGTAGTTCATCAACAAGCCTCGTTATTCCTGGTGGAACATAGAGCCTCAACAAAGGTGTCCCAGCAAACTCTGTTTTGTGTCAACGTGCCTCCTTTATGACGCTTCTACGCCACATGGTTTTCGATCCCCCACGTGAAAGTTTAGCTTGGGGGTTCCAATCCAGGGCCTGTCTGGTGATGTTTGCCGCCGGACAACGGAGGGTGTGCCCTACCCAGGACCACTTCCTTAAGAGGATGGCGATTGTCTTTTGTTTCGGCTCTTTCAGTAGATTAGTCTTGGAGATGGTCCGTGGCCAGAATATTCTTAGGATACCTCTGAGGTGTTTATAAAAATTATTTATAAAACATGAAACATAGTTAAGGAAGTGGAAAAATAGTTCTGAGGAGAACATCTGTAAGGCACTCGCCTTGCGTGGATTTGTGCCAGTGCGGGTTGTAAATCCACGAACCTCTCTTTTACTGTGAGAATTTGCTTTATCGTGAGTTATGCCTTAGCATGTGTGTAGTTGGGAACTGTGCTTATTTGGGGAAGCAGTTGACTACGCCAAGGATCGATCGTAACTAAATTTATTTACAAAACTTAAACCTATGTTGGGGCAAACCCCCCACCGTACAAGAATACAAAATATGACAAAGAAAATTCAAGAACAGCCTCAAAGAGGCTCCCTCCTGACCGGAACCCGAAGAGCAGGCCAGGTCCTATTTTGCACACGTGTGTCCTCACAGCAGGCTTGAGAGTGCAAAAGATGGTATAAGACCATAAAATGCCGACAGCTTAAAATGCGCATGCCGGCCAGACGACCTTGTTACAAAGGCATTTGGCGTCCCCAAGTTCTGAAACATATCTTTCCTTAAAGCATGGGATGGATACCTTTCAATGATTCTCGTACCTAACCTGACAGCATTTCAATCTTTGCATTGGTGGATATATCAAGCGCCCTGAATTTTACTATATTTTCAATATTGAAAGTTTGTATATACATTTGAGAGCCAAATTTCTCATCACATAAATTCGTATTTATTATTATAAAACTTATAGAACATACTTAAAACTTACATAGAGAAATGGCATTTAAAAAAATGAACATAAATAACTGAAACAACTAAAAGGAATAAATTAATCTCTATTATAACGCTACCATCGCCGACGCCTTTCGCGTAAATTACACCGCCTTCATCCTGATCGGAAAGTCCACCACTTCCCGTACTGTAACCCGTTCCATCGTTACATAAATCCTCTTGGCAAGCTCGATAATAATATCGGTATGTTGCGTCTTCCAAAACTTGATTCAAATAAGTTGGTTTATCTTCACAACCGCGTACCATTGAGGCCACTTTACCTTTCGGATCCTAAAATATATCAATGTATACATATTTAAAATTATTAAGTAATTGAATTGAACATATTAACGTACAATAAAATCTTGGCGCATCGATGTGCAGAATTTTTTGTTACAATTTGATATTTTACTACCAATTTCCACCGATGCTGGGTCAGTCACGCAACGCTGATCCAAGTCATTTTCACCAACGGTACAAGTGTAACATTTCAATCCTAAATTTATATAATTAGTTTTTGTGTAAGTACAACTAACAAATAAGACTTACCATCACTAGTGTTAAAAAAAATGACGTGAAGGAGGATGAAACATATCTTTGTTCGATGCATTTTCGATGTGTACAGCGTTTGTCACGATAAAATTGCCAGAAATGTAATTTATTGCTTGTTGATAAGATTTATTTAATCTTATCGGGAGGATAAATTACGATTTTTGGTCATTTTAAATTGTTTTTTACATTTGGGGATTTTAGTTTTTCACTAATTCAAACTTAATTTTCATTGTTAGTGATTTGTATTTTTCACTATTTCTGGTCCGATTTTCAAATATAGTATATATTTGGTTTTCAATAAATATACATCATCTACACATAATTTTAATATTATATTTTAAGGGAATTTTTCTTGGAATTAAATTCATTCAAAAATTTGATTGTTGCATTTCACAGTTTATTAACATTTTGGAATAATACAATTATGGCAAAAAGTTTAAATTGGTTCTGGATGTTTTTAAATTTAGGGTTATCTGTTTCTCACTAAATTTCCCGCCAATCGTCAACAATAAAATCGTTGTAGTCTGTCATGGCAATGCCGGTATCTATTATTCTTCGTTAGTGTCCTGCTTTTTTGTGAAGCAAAAACCTGAATTCGTCGATTATAAGCAAACTAACTGCGTGTAATTGTCGCAAGTCCTTTGTGTTGTTTGCCTTGAGTGAGTTAAGACTAAATTCTGCGTGAGTCAATCGGCTAACGCTTAGTTTTCTGTAAATCTGGTGTGTGTTAATCAGGACGTTTGAAGGTAATGTTCGATTTTCATATGTTGTTGGTGTAATGTATGTGTACATGTTTATTTTGTCTGTGTTTGGTTAGGTACAGATTTGTTATGGAGGAAGATTTACCCTATCGTGCAGAGTATGCTAAAAGTGGCAGAGCTTCTTGCAAAGGTTGCAAGAACAACATCGCCAAGGATACGCTGAGGTTGGCTGTGCTGGTGCAGTCGCCTGCCTTTGATGGCAAAGTTCCAAATTGGTATCATCAGTCGTGCTTTTTCGGCAAACAGAGACCTAAAACTGTTGATGATATTCAGCATTTTGAATCTCTGAGATGGGAGGATCAAGAGATCATCAAAGATAAAATTAGTGAGTTAATCTTCCTTAATATCCCGATAATAGCGTGTTTTGCCTGTAATAACTTGACAATCTACTTTTATAATTATATTTAATAATAATAATCAATGCTTTTACTTCTAACAGAAAATTTAGACTCAATAGTTGTGCCAGAAGGCAAAGGAAAGGGTAAGAAACGAGCATCCTCAGCTGCGTCAGGTGCATTGCAAGATTTTCGCATCGAGTTGGCAAAGTCTGGCCGTGCTGGTTGTCGTGGTTGCGAGCAGAAGATCCTCAAGGATGAAATACGCATTGCGAAGAAAGACTTCACCACCGATGTTGGGAAGAAGTACGGTGGACAGGATATGTGGCATCATTTGACTTGCTTCGCGAAACTACGCGTTGAGCTGAGCTTCTTCGCCGGTGGCGACGATTTACCGGGTTATAATAGTCTGAAAAAGGCTGAAAAAGACGAGGTTAAGAAACAACTGCCGTAAGTAAATTTTCGTTAAATATTGCTCATCAATTTATCAATTTGTGCGGATAATAAATCCCAAGATTTACTATTTTTCAAATATTTGAGAGATATAAGTACAATTAATAAAGTACGTTTAAAATTATTTTTTTGCTGAAGTTGCATTTAACTTTTTATGTAAAACTTACGTTACTGTGATTTTTAACCACAATTAAAAAATTAATTTAGAAACCGTAATTAAATTGAAATAGAAAACTCAAATATATCAAATACTAAATAAATAGCTAATAATTTAACATAATCATTTTTCAATTTTCATTTTAATAACAGTCCCATCAAACAAGAAGAACCAGAACCAAAGAAAATGAAGATAGAAAAGGATGAAGTTAATGCGAATGCTGAAAAAATGAAGGAAGAATCGAAGAAAATATTCAAATATCGCGATCAGTTGAAAGGAAAGTTATCGAAGAAAGATTTACAATATTTATTGGAGGCCAATGATCAAGATATTCCTGTTGGCGATGAAATCGTATGTATATTTTTATTTTAATGTTTCTTAAAAATGCTAAGAATAATAAATTATTTTATTGCGAAATTTAAAATTTTTAGATGCTAGATCGTCTGGCGGATCTTATGGCTTTCGGCACTCTTCTCCCCTGCACTAAATGTAATGGGGGACAGTTGATTTTCAACAAGTTTGGCTATGAATGCCATGGGGACTTGACAGAGTGGACGAAATGTGGCGAAGTTTACAAGGAACCTCCTCGTAAAAAGTTTATTGTACCTAAGGAGTTGGCCGAGGAGCATAGTTTTCTTAAGAAGTACAAGTGTATAATTGGTAACCGCATCATACGAGATGTTAAACCTACCGTTGTTCCAAAGAAAGAGGAAGACGATCTTGATTCCAAGTGAGTAGTATTAATAAAAAAAGATATTTGAAGTCATGCCGCTTTGCAGCATTTCCCGGTTTTGGAGGGTTCACCTTGTTTTTTGAAAATATGAAAAGTCGCAATAAATTCACCGCGTCCGATTCCATGAATAATCGGTTCGTGTCACAAATTTTTATGAGGTTACCAAACACGAGACTCAAATTTCACCATGACTGTTTTAAACTCTTCTGTGAAAAATTGATTTAAAAATTTCATTTTTTTCTTTAAATTCAGACCGAAAGTCGAACGTGAACGTCCTGCACTCTACAACATGGAGTTCGTTTTGCTGAACGTCGAAAACAAGGATAAACTCAAGAAAGACATAACAAAATTAGGTGGCAAGGTAACAACAAAAATCAGCGAAACTGTCATGGCGGTCATCTCGGACGAGGAGAGTGTTGAGAAAATGGGTGCTAGAATTACGTCTGCAAAGGATGCAAAAGTTCATGTCGTTCCTGAGAAATTTATTAAAAAAGCCAGCAAGAAAAAGTACGATGAAATCTTCAAGTTGATTGAAGAGGTGTCAATCTGCGATTGGGGTTCCGACGTACGTAGATCTTAGCCTTTTAAAAATGAGGAAAATAACGGTGTGTTTCAATTTTAGCCTGCTAAACGTATCCCAGAAGAAGTCAGCCATAAATCTGGTAAGAGCAAGTCCATTTACACGAAATCTGTGCCGAAATCCGTCACAATGAAGCTGAAGGGAGGCACAACTGTCGATCCAGACTCTGGATTGGAAGATTGCGCTCATGTTTACATCAGCGGGGAGGATAAATATACGGCGGTGTTAGGTTTAACCGACTTGGAGAAACAAAAGAACAGTTTCTATAAACTGCAACTGCTTCAGTCTGATAAGGGAAGTGCCTTTTGGGTGTTTCGTGCGTGGGGAAGAACTGGTACGACGATTGGTGGCAACAAATTGGAGAAAATGTCTAATGTCATCGAGGCAAAGGAGCATTTCTGTGCGTTATACACAGAGAAAACTGGCAATGAGTGGGATATGCGACATGACTTCCAGAAAGTTCCTGGAAGGATGTATCCGATTGATGTGGACTACACAGATGAGACCGATACGGTTAAGATCGATAACGACGCACCGTCGGCCTTAGCTCTTCCTGTGCAGAAACTAATGAAGATGATTTTCAACATTGACGATATGAAACGAGTGATGCTGGAGTTTGAATTGGACACTGAGAAGATGCCCCTTGGTAAACTGAGTAAGTCACAGATTAAGAAGGCCTTCGGTGTTTTGAGTGAGCTTCAAGCGATGATTTCACAAACTGGGCGTAACGAACGCATGTTTGTGGACGCTTCTAATAGGTTCTATACCTACGTACCGCATTCAGCTGGTGTTGACGCTTTGCCGATACTGAAAAGCGAAGATCAAATCAAACAGAAGATTGACATGATGGATAATCTGATGGAATTAGAGATTGCGTACAATTTGATGAAGTCATCGGCGTCGGCAAGTGTCGATGGGCATTACGAACAACTCAAGGCTGAGATTGGGGTCCTCGAACGAGATTCTACAGAGTTTGGTATAATCGAGGAGTATGTAAAGAATACTCATGCGCCTACTCACGATGCCTACGAGCTTATCGTTACCGAGGTATTCACCGTGAAACGTCAAGGCGAAGAAAAGCGTTTTAAACCTTTTAAGAAGATGCACAATCGTCAACTTCTATGGCACGGTTCGCGTATGACAAACTTTGCTGGTATAATCTCGCAGGGATTGAGAATTGCACCGCCGGAGGCACCCGTCACGGGCTACATGTTCGGTAAGGGCATTTACTTTGCTGATATGGTGACTAAGTCTGCGAATTATTGCTGCACGACGCCGGCGAATAACACTGGATTGTTGTTACTGTGCGATGTGGCTTTGGGTGATATGATGGAATTGAAAGAAGCAAAGATGGTTACGAAGCTGCCGTCTGGTAAGCACAGTTGCAAGGGTTTGGGTATGACTTGTCCTGATCCGGAGGTGTTGAAGAAAATTGGTGATATTGATGTGCCGTTGGGTAAACCGACGAAGATGAAGAACAAGTCGTCGTTGCTGTATAACGAGTATATTGTCTATGATGTTGCGCAGGTGAATATTCGCTATTTGGTGCAAACCGAGTTCAAGTATAAAAAGTTCTAATATATGAGCGAATATTCCTACATTTTTAAGCTTTTGATTGGTAATTGATATTCCAAATGTTTTCATTGTTCATACTAATTCAACATACGGTTAATTAGTAGTTATATTACGATTGTTCCAATAGTCTAGATAAGGTTATTTTTTATATTATTACGTTTACGTTTCAAAATAAAAAATTCTGAATTTCAAACATAATTGCTATTTTTTGCTAGACGTTATTTGCCTAATTTTTGTTGCCTGACAGCGGCATGCTGTTGGAATTTAAAGTATTGCGTTCAATCATCGAAATTATCGGAAATGTTATTGTGTTTAAAATAGTTAGAATAGTTGTCATCTACTCCGAACTAACTGTAACAATAAAATATAGTTGATGGAGTCTTCTGACGGTTGTTGGTAAAACATGTTTATAATGTAATCGTTAAGTCACTTAATACTTAGATGCTTTACTTATTTCAAATTTCGTACAATATTGTATGAAATTTGACATAAATAAGTGAAACAAAATTGATATTTATTGAAATCAAAATATCGATATTAATCTATAAATTACCATCGATATATTATTGAGGGTGGGTGGGAAGCCCGGATAGAAGGCCCTAGAAGTTCTTTCTCCATTGAGGAATTGAAAGCGGCAATAGAGAGGCTGAAGCCGGGAAAAGCGGTGGGGAGTGATGAGTTGAAAGCTGAGATGTTGAAAAGCTTAACGGCCAGTGGCAAGACGGCGCTACTAGCAGGAATTAATATAGTATAGAGGGAGGAAAGGCAGCTGCCCGACTCATTTAAAGAAGGCATTATACCAGTATACAAGGGGGGGGGACCGGTCAGCGGCGGAAAGTTATAGAGGGATATCAATTATGGGAGCCCTCAATAAAGCTGTAATGATCATGGTGCAACGTAGGTTAGAGGAGGAAGTAGACGTGAAGGGAATGTTGCCTGAATCCCAAGGTGGGTTCTAAGAAGACTAGGTGTGAGTGAGGAAATTACCGTGTGGGTACGGAGGGTGTATGAGGATACGTGGGCTGAGGCAAGGGTGCCCATTAAGCCCACTACTTTTCAACCTGTATATAAGTGAGTTGGAAGAGATATCGCGGATGATGTGGTGATATTTGCCCGAACGAGAGAGAGAGTATGCAGTTGATGTTAGCGAGGGTAGAAAGATACTTGGATAAGAGGGGGTTGCTGGTAAATGTAAATAAGACCAAATGGATTTTATTTAGAAATGCGGGTGGGAGAAAATGAGCGGAGGTCATCCAGTGTAAAAACAAGATATTAACAAAACAGATATTAATTGTGTTGCTGTGGGGCTTTGACCTGGTATGAGTATTGGCAGAGGTCAAATCCTATTGGCATATAATGTTTTGCAATGGAAATAATAAATTACATCACCGAATAAACCAATGACAATCTGGAAAATTCGAGGACGCGGCATTCCCAACAAAGTTTGGGTGGCAGGTAGTTATCAAACATAATTTTGATAATTTAATATTAAAGTTCTGCTGAAGAATGTTCCAACTTTTCGAATGCGCCTCGAACATTCAAGTTTCTTTCTTCGTCCAAATTCTCCACAATTAAAAAATATATTTAGAAATAGTAACTAAGAACAAGATCCCGTGTTCGATTCTCGGTGACAGTAGAATAATATAAATTCTTCTTATCAGTAGTATCAATCTCCAATATTACTAATTACATTGATAAGGAGTTGAATAGAGCTAATGACCGTTACAGTCGATGCTAGGAAAAAAATAATTTAAATAAATAAAAATAAGAATCGCAAATAAGTAGACGTTGTTTCAAATGTTGCTATCGCTTCTCAAGGAGTTAGATAAAACTGGCGCCGATTGCCTCCGCCAGGATCTCCACGAGATCAACCCCACAGATAATTTAAAATGTGAAGCAGGTGGCAGTTTATGAGCATCTTAAGAAACTATCTAAAATTTCTATATAAATATCAATATATTGTCAATATAATAAAATTATAATAAAATATAACATATTATTTATTTGTCAAAAATAAGAAACATTTACAAAAATTACCCTCTGTACTTCATCTTGGTGTGATACTTTGCGAAACACGGTCCAAGATGTAGTCTAGGTTTGTCAGGACACGTGTCACAGTAATACGAAATTTCGCGCCTACCACCAGTAGCATTTCGGTCTGAACAAACCTTGCAGTCTCTTTTTGGGCCTTTTAGCATTATATGAAGCTTCCCATTTAATCTGATTTCATCGGAACGAGACGTAGACGCTTGTTCTCGTTGCGGGCGACGAAATGACCCCCTTAATTCTTCTACAAGTCTTTTCAAAAATCGCAAATGGTTTAGTGGCTTTCCTCTTTTTTTCGTATTTTCCTGTTTATATAAAATGTATGAATTGGTTAGGGATGTCTCCATGCCACAAAAGAAAAGCTTACGCCACCATTTAAGCGATTTTTGAAGAAAACAATAAGTAGACGAATATTGGTCTGCCCTATTACCATCCATATGTTTTGCATAATTTAATACAATATTAGGTTTCTTAACAACAAAATCCGGTCGACCTCGTATATTTCTTTTGGCCGCCGTCATTCCTGTATCCCCGCTCGTAGTCAAACAAGCGACAACTTCCCTATCTTTCCACCCTACGATTAAGGTGTCGCCCCGCCGATATGCAATCGTTGGTTGGGGCCAATAATCCGACTGGTTTATTTCCTGGGGAAATTCCTGTCTTGTCCTTAAAATTGTTCCGGTAAGATTACATTTCAATTTGGCCAGTTCCTGGGCTAAATTATATTTAGTATGGTAGCTGTTCGTATACATGTGGTGCCCTTGAGCACCTGGAATTTTCTCCAACAACATTTGGTATAGATGTATCGGAATTCTTGATGAGAGTGGCAAATCCGGCCTGACTAAGATCTCTGTGGTGAGTGAACCATAGTACGGCAACATGCAACAATTATAACCAGTTTTTGAGTCAGCTAGAGTATAAACTCTGATACCCCATTTTGTTAGCTCTTCCACACGTATATGCTCCCCGGGTACAAAATACTCCAAAAACTTAGCGTTGACATAGTCCAAAAAGCAACTTGCGTGTTTTAGACGAGTTTGTGGATCGGTGTTGCGAGCTGGAATCGTTTTGAGATGAAGCACCCAGAAGATCTGACTAAATCGGTCTCTTGTAAACGTATCCGAATAGAAAGGAATATGACTTACGGCATTCGCCGACCAATATTCTTGCATATTGGCCAACGGCATCGTCCCCATATTGATTATCAGAGCAAGAAAAGCCCAGAACTCTTCTTTGGTCACATCACGCCAGCTCCGCCAAACCGAATGTGCTGTGATTGTCTTCTCTGCCAATTTTTTCTTTGCATTTTCATTGGTTGCAGAAATAATCTTGTCCACGAGGTCATCAGTGAAAAATAGTTTGAAGTAATCTATTGGCTGTTTCCCATCAGACTCAAATTGTGTTGCTGTGAGGCTTTGGCCAGGTATGAATTGTAAGTTGGACTGAACTGCGCCGTGGTCACCACAGAGAGTCCATGATGAACTGCCTGGATCTTCCACAAGTTCCCTTTCTCGTATATCATCACTCTCACCTTCTTTCTTTACAGCAATCTGAAAACAATTGTCATTCCCTATAATTCTAATTTTCGGGTATCGCAAACCACTTTCTATATCACTGTCTTCTAAACTGTATTCGTGCGTTTCGTTCGCATGTTTATCATCGAAATCGGCATAATTTAAGTCATCTGAACTCCAGCTCAGCCGGTCCTCCTCCTCTATCTTTACGCACGTTTTAATTGTTTCACTCATTGCCAAGATTGTGGCGAGCGATTGTTACGTTGTTTATGAGAGTAATTGAACAAAGCTTGACTTTGGAAACAATATCCGCAGGGAATATCGCCGATAAATATCTGCAAAACGTAAACATGGATAAAGAGTTGCAAAGACTATAGCGCCGCTGCGGCGCCGCTCGAGTTAGCACTTCAAATCGGCGCCGCAGGGCGCCGCTCGAGTAAGCAGATCAAATCAGTTGGTACGCCACAAATAAATGTATAAATAGATGGGCTGTGCATAACATATATAAACGAATAAAACCCATAGACGTATAATATGGACCGCTAATAACCTTGACAGGCAATAGAAAAGTATTAGTTGTATAACGCGCATAGTGAGAAATAGTAAGGTATGTAACACATATGTAATGTATGTAAGCTATGCAAGATGTAAGTGATGCAAGGTATGTTCAATATTTACAGATATCTTTTAATGGCAATGCTCTTTATATTTTTAGTTGCTCCCATTTAATGTAGATGTCTCTTCAATGTTTACAACTGGAATCTTACAATTAGAAATTTTCAAGCCAGAATATTCCTATAATTGCATGTGTTAATTTGTTTATTTTTTAGTATAAACACGATAGCAGTCAAATTATATGATCAAGAAAAAAGTACTTACGTTTCATTAAACTTATTAATTATAACTAAATATATCCAATTTAATTGATGTGCTTGTTGTTTATCATGTGTGCCCAATATTGATGATTGATTTGGATGCAATAGATCTCTAATGAGATCAATCGTCAGTCATAATATTTATGAATCGCTGTCGCCAACAGTGCGACGCAATCGCTTTATTGATTCCTAATCGCATTTGCATTTAGCGACGCGGAAAGTAAAACGACTGTAATAAAATGGGAAGTGCGTAGCGGAGAGTAAATGTTGTAATACGCTACATACTACGTATTAGCCTAACGACTTGCGCAAATAAGATTTTTGTAGAAAGTAAATAAATCATTAAGCGATTTCGATGAATTCTAAAGCGGTCGGTTGGTGGATTGTTTGGAATTGGAAGTTGCCAACAGACTCTGAACACGACAAAGTAACTAAGTAAGTGTAAGGAGAAATTTTACGACGGTCGGATATACCGTTGCGAGTACGAACTTTAGAGTACATCACAGGTCATCAACCATAAATACGTAGTGTTAGAATTGCAAGTGATAAAATACTGCAACGTTACATTCTTGTTAAACACTTTGTGAAATAATTCAACGTTGAGTAGGGTATTAAATAGGTTAGGTAAACCTTCTAGATCTAGATCTTGTAAGCCTTTTTGTTGAAAAGATTTCATACCTGTATTTCCTGGACATCATTTTCTATAGATGATTGGCATAACAGGAATGTTGATATAATAATGGGTTTGGATTATAATCCGCTTAGTGTAAACTCATTGATACTTCCAAGAAGCATTTATGGGGTTGGGCATTTTTGGGATATTTGCCAATAATTTGATTGGGTTTGTTTGTTTCCAAGTTTCCAAGTAGGCTTTCTCAATAGTCGTTTGTAAGATAGTCATTTCCGCCTGTTGAAAGGTTGGTGAATGTTGCGAATTATGTGACAATTTTGCTGATGGCCAGTACACGTTGGCGGCGAAAAATCGTATCGCATTCTTCAAACCGTTCATCGCTGACCCGTCCTGGACCCGGGTCGTCAGCAATTAAAACATCGCCGAGCGCGGTCGTCATAATTCATAATCTCGTAGTCGTACTTTGGTTGAATTCAGCTGTCCAAAAGTCAAAATCGAATGTTCACCGTTTATAAATTTTGTATATTTGTTTTATGATGAGTGCAGGCATTTTTTCTAATAAGGAGGAAATGTTTCTTTTTTTCATTAGGACCCTCTTCCCAATAACCTTCCCCAATAACTCCCCAATGAGCTCCTTCTCATAAAAGAACAGAAAATACATATTTTCAGTACTTTTTGAGAAGTAGTCGAGCAAAATACGAAATTTCGAGATCCTAGACACAAGGATTTTGATAGATTCAAAATAAAATCTAAAGAAATTAATGATACTGTGGAGCCTACCGTATGTGTCAATTCACGGAATCCTGTTTTTACCGGAAAATTCCCACAGAACCATTGATTTACGTGGCTTACGTAATGGATGGTAATCTGCATTACACAGAATCTATCTAACGCGAAAACTGAAACTATTTGTGTATAACGGGTTATTTTATATAGGTAAATTATATACATCACCAAATAAGGAAAATGATGGCCCGGTTCCCTCTTCTGGAATCTTACAATTTTGTTTTTTTATAAAATGATGTTTGTCCCCTTACTTCCAATAAGCAATTTTCCTCCCCGTTGCTATATTAGAAAAATAGAGGTTCCGGTGACTTTTCGTCCTTTTGTTTACAATTTGAGGTATTTATTTAATTTCTTTAATGATTTCTTGTATATGGCAATATATAATACAGTTTTCATTATTGGTGTGAAGTTTGATATATTTTTAACGTATGTTTACTCTTGGTGTTGAGTATTCAATGGATACAGATGATGATAAAGGTGAAGAATACGAAGAAAGATTACGTAGGTAAATGTATAATTATTCTTTTATAATTCTTATAATTCTCTTATAATTCTTTTATAAATGCACATGAGGGGCCCCCCTTGGGACTTCCCATCTTCAAACCATTTTCACTTTGTAATTTCATGTTTTATTTCATGTTTTATCACGGTCTCTCTATTTTCAGTCTCTCTATTAAAGTTTCAAACTCGATTTTGAAACGCTTTTGTTAGTTAGATGTTAAAACTAGGTTTCTATAAAAAATATACTAATAGAATTAATAATACGAAATCATATGAAGAATTTAGCAAGACTATTAAATGATAAAAGTAAGTATACATTTTGACCGTTCCCTCGCTATAATCAACCACCGTAATTCGCGTCGTTTAACTGGGCGGTAAAATACATATCAGTCGTGAGTCGCTCACAAGTGAATCAAATGCAGTCGGTGAGTACGCGCCTAGCTGCCCGCCTGAATGTGAATCATATGGTGCTCAACGGTTTTTCGCGATTTACCCACAGTCGTGATTACCAATGGATCGGCTATTTTAAAAATTTAAAGAAAATCAGTTAATATCATTTGGAACAACAATCAAATAATTGTATTTCTTTCGCTTGACAAAAGTTTGTAAAGTGATCGCGGTCAGGTAAAGTGTTGTTCGATATTGTAACGCGCAACACCCACTATCGCCGCGGATGGTACCTCAGAAGACCACAAGGCTTTACGAAGTTGCCGAGAGAACGGCACCCAGAGGCATCGAAGGCGGCAGCAGCACGCACACAAAAAGCTTGGCAAGTACCCTGGGCAAACGACCGTAAACTGTTCTCTTTTGCTGGGACTTGCGCTTGAAAGTGTGCAGCGAGACAGTGAGAGGTCGACCATCGACCACCATCGGGCGTCCGCGGCAGGGCATTTGACTCTTGAAATTCGGTGTGTGCGACAAACGCTTGGAAACACCAACCAACACATATAACTTCCATAGGCACACGAACTCTGCACACAAATACATAAAACACATAGAGGACACTTCGTGGTGGTGTCTTGTCTCACTCGCGCACACGTGGTCACCTCTTGGTTGTGGTACCTCGCGACGGACGGACGAGCCAGACAGCGCGGTACCGAACCGACGTGCCCTTCCAGACAGCGTGGTACCCGTGCTTGGTACCTGACCGGCTTCGCTCTTCGCCCGACCACACCGCGTCGTGCATTCGTTCGGTACGTCCTCGTGAGTGCGCCTGTGCGGCTTCCTACTCTTCGAAAGTGGCGTGAAAATTACAAGTGCTTGACAAACTTTTTTCGGAGGGTTTAGACGATTTACATAAATTTGTATACTCTGGTGAGAGTAATGCAGAACTGGTGACGAAGCGTTTACGCAGTGTAATGCGGCGAAGAAGTGATGAGTAAATCGACTGAGTCATCGCAATTGATATCTTTGAGAAACTGCACTTGACTTCATTTTCCTGGAAGCCTACTACCAGACATAAAAATGCGGTGGAATTGTGGTATATTTGTCTTACTTTTCGCTGCGACTATGGATATTATCGCTATGGTAAGTAAATTGACTCAATATTCTTGCATATACTTGCATTTAATTTTAAATATTATTGATACAATTATACTTACAATTAGCACTAAAAGAAACGATAAATAATAAAACGTATTTCCGCATTTTAAAGATTTAAAACAGCTTAAAAAGAGGTAATTAAAGAGAAATGTCTAAAAAAGAAATAGTGTGAAAGGTACAAGTATGATTGACACAAACTATTAGTTACCACTTGATACCACTTGGTACCTGTACAAGTAGAGAATGAGAAAAGAGAGAAGCGATTCAGGTAGGGTGATTGTAAAAGAAGCACCGCAGATATGACATGATACGGCCACAGGTGTGAAATAAAATGGGATGCTGGTGAGATGAAGGTGCACACCTGTTCGGAACACGCGGCTACGGTTTCCACCGGTAGGTTTAAGGCATTTATTATACTGTCAGCATGGGTGAGCTTTCAGAGCATGATGGCATTTGTAATTATATAAAGAATAGTTTCTATTCATAATACGAGATTTACAGTTCCAGCCTTTAAGAGCATTATATTAAAGTATTATATTTTATTCCTTGTTTGGGGTACTTCGGTCTAGTTCTAAAACAGTACTAATAATAATAGTATCGGAAAGATGAAAGATGTGACTTGAAGAAGACATGAAAATGCTTACTGCATTCCGGAAGCATAAATATGCCTATTCTAACTTTGGCATCAAAACATGAAAGCTCAAAGATGTCTTATGCTAGCAGTCTAAACAACCCTTTAGGTAAGAAAGGCGTGGTGCACTTATCGCGATGCAGACATGCAGGCGTGAGCTTAAATATTCGCACTCTGGGATTGCCTGCGAATGTGAGGAGAGTTAGCCGATTCCCGGGTGATGGTATCCGGGCACGCTCTCCTCTCCATCCAGGGGTACCCGCACTTCTGCAAACACGATTGCAGAAAGTGCCACACGCTTGGCTCCTCCTTCAAACAGCAGCGTATACGTTCCCTGCATATGTTTGCATGTATATGTCAGATGTAAATTTGTAACGAGTGGCCGTTTATCGGAATGCAGTCTGCTCGTATTTCTCTCATCGCACACCTGGTCAAGCCTCCCTTTTTTGTTCTACATCATATTAGCTTGTCCGTCGTCGATGGTGGTACGATGGGCCTTCCACCTCTGCTTGTTCGTACGTCTATATGTTAGTTAGTGTGTATGCGTTTTCGTCCCACACCGAAAAAGGGATCAGTTATCGCCGCCGGCGATCCGATATACGTTTTCGAACAATGTCAATGTGAAGCATTCGAAGCTCCAAAGGTGCGAGCTCCTGTCGTTTATCATTCGCCGATAGCATCTGTGAAATGTGCATTTGAAGGCAGGAGTGGTATTTAAGATGATGTTTTTCATGAAATTGAACATGATATGCGCGTTTTGTGGTTGGTTAAATTGACCGCAATTAATAACTGTCTGCGCAGCGCTATATTTATGATGTATAGGGTACAGAGTATGATTTTAATTACGATTATCGCTAAACAGAATAGCACATAGCAACGTTTTCGCTATGGGAATTAATTTCAATTAAATTCAATTTCAGTTATTTGCGCGATAAATACGTCCAACCACGGTTTGATTGTTTTTATTGGTGTTTAAGTGGGATTTGCATAACTCGTTTCCAATTTCGAGTTTTGGCAGAGATTCTCCTCCAGTATTTTTGAGATGTTGCTAAATTTAGACATGTCTTGAAAGAATGACTGGCGTGAGGTTGGTATGAAATTTTTCCATTTGTTTGAGTTCAAGTAACATTTACTCTCTTTAACACATTGAACTGAAAACCATTTTATATTAAGAAATGTGTTATAATATCAATGCTTTTGATTATGTATAAATATAATTTAAGGCAGGGAATATCTAAATTACATTGGAATCACGAGAAAGTGCTAAAATTTTTCTTTGGTGAAGTTTTAACTTATAAGAAATTTATTACAGGTTATTTTTACTATTTTATAGTTTTGATTGAATTTCTCGTAGCATCTTAAATTCGTGCTGAACATCATCAAAGTATTTGAATGTTGAGCAAATACAAAGTAACTAATTAAAAAATAGAACATGATTTTTCCACGTAAATCCAAGAAACGGTAGATATTTCACATAAATGAAACACCTACATGTTAAAATAAGTGTTTTTCATTTGAGTTTTAACTTCAATAGGTGGTTTGTGCGGATTTATAATTCGAGCAGTTTTTCTTGTCACATTTTCTCAAATAAAAAAATTAGAACTCGTCACATTATTTCTTGACATGGAAACACTGCCCCAATTTTTGAATCAGTTAATTGCATTGAATTAATTAGTTAATTACAGTTTTGTGAATAATTAGAATAATAATCATTGTATTCGAGACAATCTTAATGAGTATAGGAATTGACGTCTAATGATGCGTTTGTGAAAAATTATGCATCCGCGCCATGACTTCTTTGAAAAGACCATTATTTAATTTGAGAAAACATATCAATGTATGATCCTGCTTCATTCGGATTCATTTAACATGACACAACGTGACTTATACATACTTGTTTGTGACAACTTTTATATAAACATTGCTTCACTGTGTATCTAAAGATGAACAGGCTGGTGCATATTTCACCTCTGATTCTGAGTAAGTATCAGAATAAGCATATTAACAACAATGGTTACCGTTATAGAAGTCTTTTTCATTCTGGGCCAGGCTAACAATATCTCTGCCATATATCTTGAAAACAGAATATTCCTGGAAGAGCGAAAATGATGGCGAATGAGGAAGATAAATTAACATTGGAATTCAATGATATATATTTACCGAAGAATATCGTTTACAATCTATCAATATTTTCATATACGATTCTCAAGTTACAAGACTATTTGATGCTACATATCATATCGCGTATTTTATAAAAGGCCTTAAAATTTATTCACATCAACGCATTTGTAGTTTTAAACGTATAAGTTATGTTTTCCGGGACATGCGTAGCTAATTTTGATGAACATGATGAAGATGGTGAGGATGATCTCCGAAAGAAAGAGAAGGAGGAAAAAGAAGAAAACGTATCGTATATCTATTGAGTGTCAAACTAATTGTTCCAGGAGGACACGTGTGCACCAAAGTCGTGCAAGTTGGGCCGCGAGGCGAAAAAGGCCGTATGTGGGTCGGACGGCTTCTCGTACCCCAACCGCTGCCACCTGGAGATGACCCGCTGTCGCAATGCAAGCGGCGTAGCATTCGTAGAGCGCGGTGCATGCAAGCGACCGCTGCAGACGTGCTCCGAATTTGTCGCCGCACATCCGACGCACGCGATGCGCCCCACGTGCAAACCAGACGGCGCATACGCCGCCTTCCAGTGTGCCGCCGACATCGGCTATTGCTGGTGTGTCCTCCCCAATGGCCATCCGGTACCCGGCACTCTCAAACGCCACAAGCCGGGTGCGAAAGGGAAATGTGGACGCGCCGGAAAGAAAACCACGCGCAGCTCGCAGAAACACCAACGCCGCGGACGCAACTGCAACTGGGAAGACAAGGCGTTGTTCAATCGCAATCTGCTAGAGGTGTTCAAGAGTGACTGGCTGCGTGATCACCCGGCGGCGCGTGCCGCCAACGATTCGCTCGTGCTGCAGTGGAAGTTCGACAAGATGGATATCGACCACAACGAGCAGCTGGACAAGAACGAGTACAAGGACCTCAAGCGGCTGGTGAAGCAGGTGGTGAAGCCGAAGCGGTGTGCGAAGAGCTTCGCGAAGGCGTGCGATATGAACCGGGATCAGGTCATCGGGAAGGAGGAGTGGGCGCAGTGCTTGACGCGCGACGGGATGGACGGTAGGTGTTTATCACGCAAAACTCGACTCGCCGTAGTTGGTTTTGGTTTGCATGGGGGAGTTCGAGGAGGTGGCGGGGTAATTGTGGTTGACCGTTGACGCTTGCCCGCACTTGACGCAATGCTCAATTCAATTTGTTTTATTAAGACGCAACCGCACACACCATCCGGCTTAAAATATGTGGGTTGGATTATTAGGAAGTCGGTAGTAATTCAGCATTTATGTTGCCATAATGTTTGATTAACCAAGGCATGTAACTGTGATTTTACTACTGCTATTTTTCTTAACGTAATTGAAGTTGTTTTGAAAATGTTTATTAATATTTTGAAGAAAAATGTAACACGATGACAGTGATATATTGACGGTGATATGTTTATTATTTCGTGGGTTTTTCCATGTTTGAACTAGGTTTAATTATAAATATTTTGGGACTTATGAACAAATTTGGGAACTTTAAAGTACGTAGCGAGATAGTGTGTTAGCGATTCACTAGGTAAATATGATTAGTTACTAGTACTTAGTAAATATTAGTTAAAGATTTAAAAAGAAACCGTTATTTATTTTGCAAATTAAATTCTCTGTCTACATTTGATTGAAGCAGACAATGAACAATTTCATAGTAAAATCAATTTTCTGGCAACAATTAACTTTCAAACAACGCGATAAACATAATTAATATAGTTGTAGACGAATAGGTAAAAGTCATCTGAATGGCAGCGAGATGTCGTGTTGTCCCTAGGGACAACTACTGTAATTTGGACGGCGTTACACCCGGTTTTGCATATGGCGAAAATGCATATAAATAAGGTCCTTCGTACTTACAATTCCATTGTTTCTGACACAAAATGCTTCCACACATTTTCTCCGAGTCAGCTCGGACGCCGCGCAATGGCCAATTTCCGGTCTAAACCGAGACATAAATCTTAAATTCGAATACTAAGCATTCCTTTGAAGTTTTCTGTATTTTATCTATTGCATACTTAATATTATTGTGTATTTCGTTTAATTTTTGGTGATTCTGTTGTTTCTATTTGGGGGATGATCCCTTTATTCGCTGTGAATTTTATAGTCATTTTAGTCTCAAATCAAAATCACCAAAATTAAAAGGAATATAATGCAATCATTTATTTATAATAAATAGAATACTGATATTCTTAAAGAAACCTTTAGAATTCGAATATTAGATTTTTGTTGCGGTGTAGGTCTGAAATTGGCTATTCTGCGACTGAAGTTAAAGAAAACCCGAAGTTGCTAGATTTTTTTTACAAAATGTGCTGATTACATTTGTTTAAATAGTTTGTCAACTCAATTACAATAAATTATCGAATTGAATGCTATGAAATAATTGTTTAAGAGACCAATACTAACGTCATAATATTTTTTTGCTTATAAAATTAAGCTTAAAGTTAGAATAGATGTAAGACCATAAACATCTTTGTTGCCGTCAATGTGTTAACAAAAAAAGTATAGTAGACGAGTAGAAATCGTAGGATAGTGAAAATGAAATCGCAATGCACACATAGCATTGCCGTTCGCATACCTTTGTTGTGAACTTAAATAGTTTTTATGCGTGTGTTTATGTCGCTGCGCGTAGACGTTGGAGGGCAAAGCGGCGGTGACGAGTCGCAGGACGCTGAAGATGAGGACGATGGCGAGCTGGACGTCTTCGGCGGCGGTGGCGCAGGTGGCAGTTTTGATGCCCTCGACATCCATCGTCATCCGGTACGCCCAGTGCGGCCCGATAGTAATGAAAATACCTTCTCGAAGCGCACGATACGACGACTGAATCGTATGTTTTTAGTCCTCGTCGACAATCCGCCGTTTGATTCGCGGCTGAATATGGAGGATTCGCCCGATCACAGCAAGGACGATGATGTGACGGACTGTAAAGCCGATCGTAAAGCAGCGCTGGACGAAGGCTCGCAGCAGGGATACGTGCCTGAATGCACTCTTGATGGACGTTATGCAAAGGTAATTCTATCTAATTTTTCATAAACATTAAAAGTATTCATGATGCCAAGTTAAGTTGTCTGTGTTTCGAATATAATATGAACGTTTTGTCTGGTGCGTACAGGAGGTAAAGAAAACGTCTATTGGCAAAAATCAATATCGATATTTGAAATATCGAAAAGTATCAAACTGAATCGTCTCCGTTTCCTCGACACCCATATATAAATGTTGATTTATTTCTATCCAATCGATTTCATTTATACTTTTTCATATCTATTAATTTTTAAAGGTACAATGTTATAAATCAGCTGGTTATTGTTGGTGTGTCAATGAAGACACTGGTAAAAATATTCCCGGAACATCGTTGAAGGACAAATTACCATCCTGTGACTCGACGACGGTTACCAGACCAATGAAAGGATGTCCTGAGGAAAAGAAAGCAATGTTCCTTAAGGATTTGATGAATTATTTACATGCTAGTATGGTTCGTGAGACGAACGGTTCTTCAATACCTGGGTAAATATAATACAAATTATCTAGGAATTATTTAAAGTAGTGGTATACATATTTCAAAAAGTTATCGTATGAATGTCTTACACCCGATTTTTGTGGGACAGTTCAACTTTTAACAATTTGTGCTGCGACGTTTCTAAAATCGATATCTGATGTATCAATAAATCGAAGCATATTTTCAAAATATTATTAATTCAGAGATAGAGACAATTTGAGAAACTTCGCACATACAGACGGCGCAAAGTATCAATATATGAGGTATCGATATTTTCGATACGTATTTATGTTGATTTTTTTGGCGCAATACACTAATTTAAGAAATACTGCAACGAAATATGTTGATGATTATAGTTCGAAAGAAGAACGCATAGCTGCATGGAGTTTCATCTTTTACGACAAGAACAAAAACAAATTCCTCGACAAAGCTGAATGGAAGGCGTTCAAAGACGCAATGGCGTTGGTGAAGAACCTGAAGCGGTGTGGCAAGAAGCTGCCGCGATACTGTGATATAAATAAGGATCGTTTAATTAGCGTGACGGAATGGAAGAATTGCCTAAATGCCAATCAACACCAAGTGACTTGTAACTAGCCGCATTTAACCGTACATTACTTTGAATAATTTCTAACAATTTTACAGCTGCATCAGAAGCAAATCCACTATCCATTCTAATGGAAGAATAAGAGGGGAAATTGTGACAAAAGGAAATCAAAACGAAAATGAAGTTATTTTTCTTCTTACGACCTTCTTGAGGAATCTGAAATGGCTTCAAATAGACATCACCAAAATGCTATGCCGTTTCCAACATTTTTCTATTCGGTAATAACTGCTCGGAATAATTTCGAATGTGATCTTAGGATAGCAAACAAAACAAAAGCGTTCCGTTCGTAGATATTTTATTTTTGGTTATTATTAATTTGTACATATAAATAACGCGAATTGATGTAAACTTAGTTTTAATATAACATGATAGAAAATAAACGTCTCTAAAAGTAAAAAAAAAATGCGTCGAATGTCATTATTGCTCTCTCGTTAAGAGGATTGGAAAATTTTCAGTCACCAGATGATCGTCTTGGAATACAATAACGATGTTGATTTCAAATTCTGCAATAATACAATTTTGATAATGGCAAAAGGGTAGATGAAAGTGGGTTTTGGTGAGTTACCTATTTTAAAATTAAGTTTTATTAAGGTTGGGCATGTAAATAATCTTGGAAATATCATATAAACCGGTATTTCGATATTGTGTGGGATGTCGCCGTCTCCAATCTGGATGTTTTGTATTTCAGTTGCTGCAAAATAGAGAATAATATTAATATTACTAGGGGGAATCGCTATGTAAGGCGGCTAGGGAAGTTTTTTTTTATAAATTGACTAGTAATAAAATATGATAGATATGTTTAACGATGTCTAAATATCGATATTGATGAGCTAGTATAGCCATCTATATTCTAGTTTGAATATCGCTATAATTCTCCCACCTTTGTTAAGATTTACATGGTCAAAGCATGATCTGGTATTCAGGCGTACTAAAAATGGAGGAGTACCTCTATATTTGAATATGCGGACCGAATTGGAACAACTCCATTGCTAAAAGAGAAACCACCACAATTGCACAGCTTAAAAAACGCTACAGGTGAAAATGAATATCATTTCAAATTGTGCAGCAGTTTAGCAAAGTTTTTAGAGGACTGGTTCAAGCCAAGATGTCGCAATAAATCCTATAGTGGGTGCCAGGATATTACTGTCAACCACCTATGGGGGTTTCTACGAAAACAATAAAAGAATGAATCATGAAATAAAAAGCCAGGATTTACGAAATGTTCTCCCGGGAATGCTAAACGCTTCATCTACTACTAGTTACTTCATTACTGATTAGTTTACTAACAGGAGACGCAGAAGTGCTATGGCGGATAACCATAGTCATAGTCACATGTAATTAATATAATAGTTATATTAAAATATAACTTATTATTTTCAGGCTAAAACTTGAAAATTCTAGAATTTAGTGTTTGTCGCGTTTCATTCTTTAAACTGTAGTAAAACTATCGCTCAATGGACATCTTAAAACAAACCAATATTTTGTGTGCTTCAAACACGACCAAAGAAGAGATATTTTGTTTCAACATGCTGCAGCCTGCGATTAGAAAGTTTTTAGTGTGAATGTACGAAAGCAAAAATGAATTTAAGAAATCTATCAAGTTTTATTAGGCCTAGTTTTCTTAATTTATAATATACAGCCAATTTATAATATTAAGCCAATGTAGAATTTAAGTTTATTCAATAAAAAGTGTGGCAAAATTTTAATCAGATTTATTCAAAGCTTATAGCGAAAATCTATACTTGTCGCCACGTTCTAGACATTTAAATTCAGTTATCGGTTGGGAAAAGAGATGTTTAAACTTAAGTGGAGAAGAATCAGCGCACTATGATCATACTGAACCAACTGGCAGGACTTAAGAACCTCAGATTTGGATCAAACATAGAAAACAAGTGCAATATATAAGTGAACATATACTGTACTCAAAAGCCATATCCCCAAAGAACAATGTTTAAATATCATACAATGTCAAAATGGAAATTTAAAAATTCAAATATTTACCATCTCTTGCATATCCCTCGGCACATCCACAAGTTTCCACACGCACCAATTGAATCTCAACCGAACGAATAGGTTTCTCGCATCTTTCTAGAATAAGATGTCCAGTGAGAGGTTTGTTAATGCTACATCTTGTAGAATTCAATTTTCCATTCAATAAAAAGTCTGGGGCACCTGCTCCTCCTACAATTCAAAACAAACAATAGAAAGATAGCCATTTAAGTAATTATACCAAGGAATCGAACCTAGTGCCAGTGACGAAGGACTAATTGAAAATGTCACAGGCTTGAGTCCTTCGTATTTGACTGGTTTGTATTGGACGAGAAACTGTTGACTTTTCAGAACGTCTTTAGAGAGGAACGACCTCTTCATCTCACACTTTAAACTGTAGCTGATATTGATAAAGACTCCATGATACGTTTCATAAAGCTCTCGGTTTTGCTTAGGTTTAAGAGGCAGTTCAAAGGCAATTTCGGTTTTATCTGCTGGTAATCTTCCAGGTGGTAAAACCTCACATTGGACGTGCACCAATTGGATGGGTTTTACAGAGTTGTAGAAAGCCTCTAGGATCCCCACGTTCTTTGTGCTTAGTTGTAGATTTACAGAGCCTTCCATTGTGAGTGTGATTCCATCGTGTTTGAAATCAGAATTTGATGTAATTACAATATATCCAGTTACATTTTCCTACAAAATTTTAATTTAGCGGAGAAGTGTGTGAAAATATTTATAATTACTCCTTCGTGGTAAACTTTGTCTGCTTTTTTGAGCCGGATATCGAGGGAAACAGACATTTTGATGTATAGCAAGTGGTAAAATCACAGATTACATTAAAACCTTTGCCCTTTACATATACTTCTATGACCTAATAGCCAGAGACACAGATTACCATTCACGGATCATATGTTATGTTACCATTACTGGTCAGAGCACGGATGGCACCATATGATAGTGGCTAATAGTGGGCTATAAGTCCTATAAGTGCTGTATGTCATACATATATATTGAGGTTATGATAGTACATTATTGACATCAGCATAGAGTAAAACATAAACGGGTGTATAAGACAATATCAAAAGGTGGCGCTCACTGTAATAGGCGAACTATGAGGGCGTTCGCATCAATTTGTTATCAAACTTCCACGACGGTGGTTGCGGACGTTGTCACCAAGGTGACACTGGTTGGAACAAAATTGCTAGACGTCTGTACCTCTGTATTTAGTGCGTAAGTGTACCAAGACGTTCAACTTACTTCTGTGAAATATCAAATCGAACTCTTTTCATAATCCTTGCTCTTCCTTACAATTTAATGTTAAACCATTCGTCTTTGAAAAGCAGGGATACAATCAGGATTTAATAGGTAGGTAACCAACAATACATAATATACACAAAGCGAAAAGTATAGCGATTTCACTGCCACCACACTTCGCTTCTAGGTGGTCGCCGGTCAAATCAATCTACTCGCACATCCCATTATATTAATCTATGAATTGAATTAAATTGGGCAGATATGGTTAGTCTATGGGCAGAATACTTCAAAATACTAAAATAAAGGAAGTATTAAAAACTAAAAAGTAAGTACTATCATGTATACTTATAATAGACACAAAACCGACATAATGTGACATATTTTTCATTGAAAAAGTGAGTCAAACAGCAGAAAAACAAACCGAGGACATTTCTTCTATGACAACAAATAAGACTGAACCATCTACAAAACCCCGATCCACAGCGAAAAAGTCAACAACTCCAGCCCCAGAACTCATCACAAGATCTGTTCATAATAGAAGACAGGCAGCACTTGCTGCTATAAAGATTAAAGCTGCTGAAACTTTCAATCCGGACACCAGCAATCGAGAAAAACGGAAATTGGAAAGAAAATTAAAACCGAAAACAACAACCAGTACTGTCTTCGATGCAAGGGGGAAGCATATTGTAACAGGGCTTTCGTTATGTGATTGTTTAGATTTTTCATGTACTGGTTGTTTTTTTCCATGTAAGAAATGTTTCAGTCCGAAATGTGGGCCGGATTGTCGTAATAATCGGCGAATTGTGTACGAAAGTGCTGAATTTCATGGTTTTGGTTATGTCAAACAGAATCCAGCTGAAAATCCGTCGAAATAAAGTTTAAAATATTATTTAAATCTACAGATATCTAAATATGCTTTAACTCTTATCGCATTAATCATTTTCATTGAGTTGCCAGGTTTTTCTTTGTTAATTTGGCTTGACAGAGATTCGCCGGTCGACAATTTCAAGTAGTTACGATTCCCTGGGTGAAATTAAAATTCAAGCGCAATATATTTGTTTTATAATAAGCCCTAGAATGGGAGACGAACACAAACAGTATGCTTAAAGTTGTAGGCACTGGGGAGAAGAAGGGAGCGTAGGTTGTAACAATTTTATGTAAATACAATTAGTCACATTTTTACTTTCGAAACATCTACTTATTTCTTCAACATCTTCTACAATTTGCATCAGACGGATGGTCCATGAATCCTGCTAAAATAACGGAGCCACGTTAATTCGCGAATTGATGTTGCTGTTCGCAACATATTAGTTAAAGATGTTTCAAAGTTAAGTAGTTCAAAGTAATTTACTTGTCTGTAATTAAGTGATCCTCCTCAGAAAAGATACGTGGGAAATAATGGCGCCCGATGAGTACAAAAAGCGTCATTTCGCGACTACTTTTCTTTGTTAACATTTAGTAGTTTTGGTAGTAATTTTACTAATTTATATCTTATCTCATGGACTTATCTGTAAAGGTGATGGCAGTCCTTAAGTTTTTCAAACTATTGCGGTGAACATGTTACAGATTATTATTATATGTATATTCAAGGGTTCACATTATTACATTACTAGTAATGTCCCCTCAGAGACATTGCCAAGAAACTGTAAGGAGCAAAAATATTAATAAGGGGCGTGGGCACCGAAAATTTCTATCACAAAGTGGGTCGCAACTATAAAGTGATAAGCTCTGCTTTATGGTACTTTCTGGTGATGGTACCAAAAGGTACCAATACAGTGAATCATATACAATTTCAATCTTTTTTATTCCGCAAGTTTAGTATTTTGCCAGGACGCTCTTACGTACACCTACTAGCTAGTTGCAGATAAGATAGAACAAAGATTATATAGAATTATGGATTAAATACGGTAGGTATATACAATTTGTAAAGATAATTTGTTCATTAGAATTGACACTGAGGAATCTAATTTCTGTATCGTACACTCTTAATCATACAGGTAGCGCCATCTAAAAGTTTGTTTCTATTTCTATTTTTGACATAAACAGCTGGATGTCATAAAAGCGGCGAAAGTAGCGGGTTGCGTTTGTGTATAAATCAAGCCTTGAAGGAGTGTATTGCACCACGTATTCTGTGGTGTTTCACCCTTCTTTTGGCACGAAACACGCTCTCCCGCGTCGCGATTATTCATCACAAAGAGAGAGCGAAAATGTTTAGTCACGCGGACCGATCACTCTATAACCACGCGTGAGCGTCAAATTTCTAAGGTGTGGGCCATCCTTTCCCTGACAAGATCTCAATGTTTACACTCAGGAATCCATGGAGTTGGCGGATTTGGACGGTGCGAAAGGGCTGAGAACATGGGCAGTTGCTTTGGGCGATGCTTACCCAAATCATCGTGTCGCAATAGCAATTCTGTGGATTTTAATTTTCTTATCGAAGAGGTAGAGTTATATGTATATTCAATGAACTTCTATTAATGTTTTTATCTGGTTTTAGAACTCACATCCTTATAAGAAATCTAGGTAAGTTTATGTGGCATGAAGCGATTTTAAATTTAAAATGTGGATAAACAAAATTGTCTTTTTCAGGAATTTCATTGACAAATTCTTTTTTAAAAGGAAATCCAATAGAGGCCTTCAGGTATTATTCTTGTAAATTTGATTTGTCCTTTTTTGTAAAAGTGAGATTTTGATTGTTATAGTTTCAGAAACCAGTGTTAAAGTTGGTTGATGAAATGCTGAATCCACACATTTCCTACTACAATAGGATTAGCGAATCCCAACAACTACCTAGTACAAGGTGACTATGATAACAGATCAAGGGTCGGCTTTCGTGACTGGGTCAAAATCAACAATCTGAATAATGTTCTTCTAATATCTGAATAATACCGGACTATTATTATTTTATATTATAATCCTGTATTTCTTTCTGATATAAAGAGGTTCTCTTGAATTAGTAAATGAGTCACCTCGCGGGTCTTAGATTGCCGATCGTTGATATACATCATTGTATTACATTAATTTCATGATGTTGGATGTTAAAACTTCTTCAATATTTGGAATGTACTTATACCACAAATTATTTATTTAGTTCTCTTAAAAACGTTTTTCTTATTATAATGTAAACAACCATGCGCAAATATCAAAAAGTAGTTTACAATGAAACTTTTACGGTTTACGAATATGGCTTATCACATTTGTTTCAATACATATTGCCATATTCGTGATTTCTACATTTTTCATCGCTTATAAGGCGATGTGAAAATGTAATGTGCACGTTTTGTGTCAGAATGTAGACTCACCCCAAAACTATACACACGTAAAGAGGTGTACTTGCTTTGTTACAATTACACCAACATTGCAATGCATTAGAGCAAGCATATAAAAAAAATAGTACATTATTTCGGTTCAAAAACAGAACATCATTTTTGTGCTATGTATTTTTTTTTGTTTAACTGTTTTGATAACTTTGGAACGAGTAAAGAGTTTTTCCTATGAAAATGTAGTAATCATGGCTTTCGAATGTAGTGTATATTTTCATTTAATAAATTATGATTATATTTATTTTAATACAAATATGTATATCTGTGATTTATAGAATTTATAGGCCTAAAAGCGATATAAAATTGTAATGAGTAGTAAACGTGCCATAACACCAAAATACACTCCAAGAACGTAATTTTATCGAGTTTGGGGTAAATAGAATCTACTCTTCGATTTGATTTTGTAACTGCCAATTTTTGCACTCGCGATAAGTTAGGAGGAGGCATATCACGGTGATTAAACACGTCATTTTCAGGATAATATTATAGACTATATTGGCTGCTAAATTGTAAGCATTTATGGTTTATGAATATACTTTATATCACTAATAAGACTAAAAATATTTAATGCACTTGAAGAATGCAGACTTAGTGACTCTACCAACATTGAAAATTTAAAGCCGTTCATTACCATTGCATCATCGTTGTAATGAGTTACAGCCAACATTCCGAAAGTGATTGCTAGTTTGGTATCAACAGATTCATCACTTTGAGGTGACCCTAGTAATGGCCCCTTCAAACTTCACTGTCTAGAAGTCAGAAATGGTTAAATGGTAAATGAGTCTGAGTCTCAATTCCACCCAATTTATCGGAGGCAGAACCCTTTTATTTGCACATTTTTCTGTAATTCGGCGTCATACCTACCTAATAATTCAGCATAGTATTCCCCTATAATCATTTTAATCTTGTCCAGGTACTCGATAATAATAATAGGTAATCGTAGCCATATTCTTCTCAGCCGATACGTCAGTGTTTTCTTCTTTTCAAGAAGGCGAAAATTTCATATGCTAAATAGTAAACTAATAAAGAACTAAGAAATATTCCAATTATCTTGTAGTTAGACTTTGTAGTCAACTTCTTAACGTTAAAATTTTGTCTGTTACCTGCAAAGTCTGTACCTTCACCTAATATACAAATTTGATAATTTTCTTTATTTAGTTCATATCATAGCAATGATATACCACTACAATCACTGGACGCAAGGGCGTTACTTGCGAAAACGACCGTATCAACACCGGCGAGTTCCCTCGACTTGGAATGGGAACATGAACTTGGCCAACCATCCCTAGTTCCGGAGACTTCCGGTAGTTCATGGACGACCTTTGGCGAAGAGAATGGCAGCGAGTCGAGTACGAGGCACACAGCACCTGCTGGTGGCGGTGGCAACAATAGCGAATCATGGTCGCGTATCTCCTCGGCGAATTCGCTTGAATGGGATAGTGTGCACAACTCGCTAAATCCCAGCCCACCAGCTTCCGAAGTCGACAACGATACGCTCATCCTGCTTAACGAAATTGAGCGACTTACATCACAGACACTTCTCGAAACTGGTCAGGATTTAATTAGTTGATTGGCACATTTGGTTCGTCTCGGTAACTTTATTAAGGTAATTACTTACTGTCACAGGAAATGATTACTCTATAAATATAAATAGTTTTTAATAGTTAATCATTTGGGTGATTGACTTTTGTTAATTTAAGTTCTCGTTATCTAAATTAGAAAGAGATTATGTTAACAATAAGTGTAATCATTTTTGACTGCAATGCATGCGATATATTTTAATAACTAGTCAATAATTTTAAGATTTATGCCAATGAAGCAATAATATTTGTTAATATCTTTTATCGTAATTCAAAATCAAAGATTGGTTCATTGACATTTTAATGAAGCTATGTTGAAGACTTGGAGACTAAAACATTTGGTTGTATCTGATATTCCCTCCATGAACGGAAGAGAGCTTTATATTGTGTTAAAGTGGGAGTATCAAAGGTATGGAAAGAATCGATACTTTTGCTAAAAATCAATTTCTCCGGCATCTGTACGAGCAAAGCATAAGAAATATTTCATTGATAAAAGAAATTAAAAAATTCTTCTTTTGGCCCTCCAAGGGCAGGTGCATTTATTTCGATGACAAAAAGTCGACATTATCGATATCAAATATTATCGATGATGTCAATACCAAAAAAATATCGATTCTTTCGTTTCTAAGAAGAATCAATACTTTCGATATCAAAATTTATCGATAGTTTCGGTACCACAGGAAGTACCAATAATTTCGATATCAGAAAATGTCGATTCTTTCAGTATAGAGACTCTTAGAAATTTGGACACCTACTTAGAGTAGTTTAAAGATGTCTTAGGATTAATTATTTCATTTGTTTATGTTTAATTTTGCATCTGAGAGAACGTTGGCAACGAATTGCAATGGGGTGGGACCAAAGGAATAATTCGTAGTGTGGCCTTGGAATGAAAACACATTTGAGAGGATGTTAATGAAAATAACAAAAACTATTGCTATTATTGATTAAGAAAGTAATTTGTGTTCAATTGGTAATGAATTTATACTCGAATCACCTTACTCTTAAGATGTGTAGCTAAAATTTATCTCTTCTATAACATATCAATGTAGGGACAGTTAGCCTTGGGTGGCATACTCCGAAACATTGAGCTCATACTTGTCATATTTCTCACTCAAAATTACATTTGCTGCAAATATTACGTTCAAAGTTTATATAACTATTAAACAAACTGTTAACTCTCAAACATTATGATGGTTAGTGAAGCATTTCGAACAAATTGGCATAGCAGTTGGATTTGAATGCGAATGCAAAAATGATGTATAAATACCTAGAATGTGTACAATCGCGTTGAATATTTGCAGACACTAAAGGTTAGATATCATATTCAATCAAAATGTAAATATATTTTAACATAAGCGTGAAGATGTGTACAATTTGTATTCAATGCTAAGCTGAGTTTTATGATGTTATACAGATATATTTTAAATGTTAGCGCTTCGCATTCGCAAAGAGAAATGCATGTATTTTGTGGTCGTATAACATCGAATAGATTTAAACATGTCACTATTAATTATGTTTATGGTAAGAATGTACTACAAATTTTAACATTTGTTTAACACATAAGATTGAAAATCTCATCTCGAATTTATGCATTTATGTTTTATCTTCTAAATTTGTATATGAAATGCGATGAAATCAATAAAGTATTTTATTTTGGACGAAATTAGTATTAATTTATCTTAAGAATAAAAATTATAAGATAATTGTAGGCCAGAGGTTTCTGATCCTTTTTATCCTGCGGCAAAGTTATAAATTTATAATCCTTCCCTAGTTCGCATCAAAGCGGAATAATAATAATATAGAATTGTTTCCGAGGTCTTGTTTCTTTTTCTGTGGTCCTATGTCGGGTCCTGATAGACACATTGGGAAACCCATGACCTGCTACTCCTTTATTTTCCATTATATTTACTTTGTTTTGGTGCACGCACTAATGCTGAAAGGTACTGAACGAGCAAAATAGAGTGATCCGAAAATGGGCAGTTTTAAAGTTTAATTAATTATTCAAATTTCCTATAAACCTTACACAAAACGTTTATAAGTCATACACCAAAGGATTTATAGTGAAATTTGGTATCGACTCCTGTAATACTTTTTCGCTTATTTACTTAGAATTGTTGTAATAGATAAAAGTTGAGTCTAATAAAGGCGTCATGTACTTGAAATGACTTCTAATGATTTCACTTTAATTTATATTTCCCTTTGACCACCTTCAACTGCCCGGAGGTCACCGATTAACAAGTTTCTATATTAGAATAATTAATTACATTTTGGGTTATCGGAAATTATTTCAAACCAAAATTTGATTTGGCATTTTAGTTACACCAATCTGCCGCTACGTGGTACCACTAAATTCAAAGTGTTTACCGTGATCGAATAAAACAATTAATTTTTTGACCCCAATGTACTAATTCGAACTAGTTTAATACCATTTTTTCCTTCGATTTGTCTACTATAAACCTATTTAGTGTATTTCTTGCATTATTGATTCATGTACGTTTTTTTTTAAATTTTAAATATCCCGCCTTCGTATACTTTGCCGTTGGTTCGTCCGTTGCCGCCGTTGTAACGGCAATCACGTCTTTCTGCGCGGGAATCATTCTTAAACTAGTTCTCGAGACAAAGTGTTCTGTGAAAAACTGATATTCAATAATAAATTTAGTTAATACATCCATTCAATAACGGCATTCAATATGTCCATCGTAACAAGTTCTAGTTCAAGCTCTACGTCCTCTAGTTCATCTAGTATACACAAACTTGTTCAACGCACAAGTGAATACGGGTTAAATCTCGATTCATTTATTCCTCATGGCACTAAACCGAAAGTTCGTGGTGCAAGGGCCGCACGTTTTCACCCAAAATCTCCAACAGGAATATATGCCAAGTTAATTAGTAATTTTGATGAAATGAACGTAAGTAATTCAGCGCTTCATGATGTCGATCTATCAGCTTATTACGTATCACTTTAGTTCATTGTGCAAGATCTTGTGAAAACAATGAGCAACGACATTACTGAAGTTCGACAATTGCTTCAAGTCGTTCCTGATCTGCTTCTCATCGACTACCAACTGGTGCAGTATTCTTCACAAGAATATGATACGGTGATTGGCACAACCCTAGAGATGCAAGCAATGCGCCAAGAACATCTAGAGGTAACATGTAGATTAAAGTTAAGAAGACATTTTCTGCAATGACTTGTGAATTTTAGGAATGCGATATTATTTACACTCACAACAGCAAGTATGCAAAAGATCTGTGCAAAATGTTAGATGTATTTTTATGGAAACTTTGTTGTGAGTTGACAAGAACTGCCGAAATTCTTCCAACTTTTTCTCGTGTTATGCGTTATTTTACTAGTTTTTTGAGACATGTGGCAGATAGTGCGGAGGATTCGCTACGCCTGACGGCATATATGTTTGGTATGTGCCTTGATTCCACTTTTGTATCTTTATAAAAAGAAACTTGACGTGTTGTACCCGAATATCTCATTGAAAAAAAGTTGATAATCCGTGTTAATCGAAAGATACAAGTATTCATGTTCAGTGCATCAAATTCATTTGGATCCTAGGTATAAAAAAAATGTTGAAAACGTGTTATACAGTGTTATATGGCGCGATTTAGGACCTTTTTGACAAAGATGCCAAATATCTCAGAATATAGAGCCAATCAACTTATTTTTTCAGTGTGATATTCGGCTACAACAGGTCAATTTGATTCAGGAACCAAGAAGTAGAGAATTTCTATATTGTTCAGTGTAATCAATTAATTGTTTACATGATTTCTAGCGGTAACGATAAACAAATATTTGCACTTACGAAAAGTTAAGTTGGCTTTAGCGGTGAGTGAAATAGATTTGGATGTGGAATCTCTCCGGTACGATGCAATTGTTACAATACAAAGGGAATGCGACATTGATGCGATCTATAAAGGCCGGCAGTTTAATTGTGTGTTTCTACCATACTATAAGGAATTTGTGAAATGCAGCCAGCTGTGTCTTAAAATTGATTGTGATGAGCCGTATTTTGCCAATGAAAAAAACCTGCGGTTGCTCGGTGATTTATTAGCATTGAAGAACTACGAATTAATTCATGAAGTGCTGAATAGTTGCACGAGTCTTGTACTGTACTCGCATTTACAACATACACATAACACGGCTGTTTTCAAGAGTATTGTCGCAGCAATTTATAAACGAGTTAATTGTGAAGAAGTTGATATTGCTATGAAGGCAGCTACTTTTTTCTCTGTATGTTTTCGCAATGGGTGAGTGAAATTATGTTAATTTTAGAATTTTTATTTAATTGATGGTTTCAATAGATTATCATTCTGAATTGTTGGCGGCTTCTCTTCACAGTAAAATAATAATTTCGAATAGTCTAGAACAGGGATGAACAACCTGCAGCTGGCGAGCCACATGTGGCCCGAATCATTTCAAAATGTGGGAAAGTTTAGAATGAGCTAAACCCGCCGCGAGCCCAAGTGTGCGGTCCTATAACATTCTACATTTTAATAGCCCGCAGATGTTGAAAAAGGTTCCTCATCCCTGGTTTAGTAGATAAAAAATGCATTTACATAGAACAATTTTCAAACGAACCCCGCGTTTGAAAATTGTTCTATTGACCGCGGGTCCTACGTTGTTGGGTTGACGAGTTGCCCATCTGACAGTCAAATTTGTTCCGATACGCGCCAATGAACTTGAAATATCGCAAAACTTCTGCATACATTTTTTCAGTAAAACATTTGTGAAGAAACTTGAACCAACCAAATCCACGAAAGTTGCAATATCATGACGACTACTTGGAATTGATGCCTTGTTCTATTATCAAGCCTATTAAGCATAGTAATAACTAGAAAACTGAGACTCTTATTTGATTTTTAGCGTGCCCTTATCCAAATTGGAGGATATTATTCGGTTGTTAATCCATCGTTCATACAGCATTAATCTACAACTTGCTGAAATATGTGGTCAGGCATTGACTCATTACCTACAATCAAATCCTTCTGCCGAAATTTACAAAACATTACTCAAATTTGTGGAAATCTTTGATAAAAATTCACATAATCGACTGGTGAGTAAACACCCAACACTTAGTAGGTGATTATCATTTCATTTTTTCCCAATTCAATGAATAATCAATTTAAAATTTACAAAACAAACTACTATTGGATAATCCACAATACTCCCGCATCGCTTTGGTGGACAATAAATCAAGTATCACCTGTTTGCAAAATCATATCTGATATATTTACTATTTCTATGATCATTTGGTAATTTTAGGCCTACGTGAAATATTCGTATTTTGTTGAAGCGTTATATCATCATCTAGATGAAATTAAACCGATTACCATACTCAAGTTTCTGGGTAAAAACTCTAATATGCTAACAGTGGATGAATGCAAAGGGTTGATGGAAATATTATACCATTCTTGTGGTATGTCTATCAATGGAAAGATCGCAGCACAGCGCAACCGTAGGCATATGTGTATGTCAACAGCATCCGCTAGTCACTATCTTATTGCGGACGGTTTATTAAGTCATGCACAGAAATTAATCGAACGTGCTGAAGTAAACTATGATATAGCCGCGTGGCTATTTAAATCACTTGCATTGGTGAATTATTCTGGAGATGTTTATCAATTAAAAGAGGTTTGTAACAATTTTATGAATTTTTATTTGTTTTGTACCTTACAACAGATGGAGTAGTTTCTGTTTTATCAGTGAACGGCACACATATTACATTTAATTATAATTTTAGAAAATCCTGCATATCATGGATGAGAGTTTAAAACTCTTGAGCAAAAGCGAACGCATTCATCCGGAATTATCACGCACTACTGCTGCTTTCATTGAAAAGGCGTCCAGTGTTGATGAAACTTATTTGCTTAGATTGGAGCAAAAGTTAGTCGATTACACCATATCTTTTGCTGATGCAATTGAAGATTACAAGAGTGTAAGTTTTCACAACATCTGTTTTCGCACCTATGTTTAGATATTCTTTTGTGCTTTAGTTGACATTTGAAGGAGACGATGAGGCGTTGCAGTTAAAACTGAGCGCTATTAATTGGTCAACGAAAATCCAAGCAATATTAAAGTGCAACGTGTCGGTAGTTGATGTAACACTAGATCATTTTTATAGTCCTTGGGAGAATAGTGTCTTGCCCATTGAGGTATAATATTTTGCTACTAATAGTAATGGGTACATAACGTTACTGTTACATTGGTTTGTATTATATTCTAGATTATTGAGGCGCAGATAACTTGCTGTGCACTGTATTTCAAGCTTCAAGTCCGCAACTTGATAAATACTCATGATTTTCATAAATTGGATAAAGCCATTTTCAAGTATTTGAAGAAACAAGCGATATCAGTTTGGATCGATATGGATAAGTATTTGAAGAAAAAAATTGACTGCGATCAAACTATGAAAATTGTAAGTATTAATCTAATATAACTTTTTGCATAAAATACATTGTATAAGGAATATTTGACACATCGCAATGAAATTAAAGTAAGTTTGCATTTAACTTTTCTGGTAACTGACGACTTACTGGTTTTGCATTTGCACTACTAACATGCATGCTTCTTACTTCGTTGGATCAGATACTCCAATTCTCCAGTAAGAAGTATTAAGAAGTCATGAAAATTATCTAAAATAGAGATTAAGTAAAAATATGAAAGGTGAATAATATGTAAGGCAGAGTCTGGTTTCAATGGTTGTTCTTGCAAAGTGACACTGAGCCTAGCCAAATTCGCTTTCCTGAAGAAATTGCGTAAACCAAATCCGGTGCCGCATTTATTAGGGGATGGAAACAAATATGAGCGCGTTAAGTAATACCCCGTTTTCAAAACCGTGTTAAACATACTCTAGAGATTTGCTTTAAAATTCTCTTGGTTACCACTTAAATTATATTAAACCGAATTTACGATTTAGGTGATGGAAGCAATGTGGACATTTATCTGTGGTTATAATGAATTCTTCTCACAAGAAACCATTTTACACAATCGAGATGTATGTCACGCGTATTTTGATCATCACCCAATATGGACAACGGCAGAGCATGTTTTCAGTAAGATATACGAAGAATGTTTTCTTGAAAAATCTGATGTGCTACCTATTAACACGCGACGTACTTACATTCGTGGTGCTTTCACGCTCTTTGGATGCAATAGAACGCATCACACGAAATACATAGTACAAATCATAATTTGCTATGAGAAGGTATGTTAAACATACTTTTTGGTTCCAAACATTTAATAATGGATATATTTGTCTGTTTATAGTTTTCAAAGTTGTATCAGGATGAATACAAGGACTTCTTCGACGGTGTGCGTAAATCCGACCGGAGTTTCTTTTATCAATTAATTATGGAAGCAGTATGTTTTGCTGTAGACCACCAGGAAAATGATACACAGAATGTTGATATGGAGGAATTGTGTAATTTACTGGGTGATATTCTGGATGATTATGAAACTGAAAAGTTCTTGGAAGATTTTGTTACATATGTTCAACAGAACATGAAATATGAAGTCTTGAAGTATGTGTCTTTCTTCACTACGGATATATCACCAGTAGCGTTAAAAAGACTGTAAGTTTAATAGTGTGTTTACTTAATTCAGTGCGCTAGTTAATTTTAACATTTTTAGGAATCAATTTGCGAAAGGCGTGCTTTCTCAGGAATACTTTAGTCAGTTTTAAGGCATTCCTCCTGCTATTTTTTATGTTCCTATAACTTTTTTTCGTTCCTTAAAGTTCTCGCATTACTTTCTATCGTTTTATGCATATTAGATGGTAACTAGTTTTTGGTTCGTAGTAATAAGACCAAGTTGCAATATTAAAATTAAAGGTAACTGGGACTTCTATGTTAAAGAGGATGATTTCGACTGATTCAAAAAAACTGTTATGGTTTAAAATGGTTTGTGCTAAAGAGCACACAATTTCTGGATAAGTTTATATTCGTTTGCATTCTAGAAATTCGTTAATGTATTAAACATTTTAAGCTCAGTTTTCTCTAACTTTACCAATTATTCCTCTTCAATGGTTTCAAGTTTTTTTTTTTAATGTAAACAATACGATTTTTTTATTTAGCTAAAAATTACCCTTTGAATAAGCCAAATATATTATTTTCTGCAAATTGTTCTTTTTTTATTTTTTGAAGTGCCTTTCCCAGGGTTTCTGAGAAAAAGGAGTTTTGTCAAAGGTTTTCGATTTTGGAAAATGAAATTATTTGATATAGACTTCTAGAAAAAACGATAAATACTAGATAAATCATAGAATTAGAATGAACAAACAGATTTTCATTAGAAAGTAGTCGTTATCAATAGGGTGGAAGTATGCAAATTCTTTGGAATGCCTTACACACAGGCCTTACATCGTGAGGAAAGTCAAACTGTGGGTTACAGGAGAAAATCAGGAATCCCATTGCATGTTAGCTAGATACAAAGTACGCTTGTAAGAATTGCTGCTGTTTCCGAATTTAGTAGTGTACAAATTTTAGCATTGGTGGATTTTGTTGTGTTTTTGCACGTTGCCACAATTCTAATGATACAACGATATCTATGTATCCTACCTCGGGTTTTCCGTGACTTTGATGGGTTCCCACCATATGACACACCGTCGCGAAGAACCCGTTTGATTAGTATATCGTCCTATATTAGTGGACGATTGTTGTCTAAGTTTCACCTCTAAGATATCGGGTAATTTATGGACATTGAGAATGGAGCAGCGCAACACCAGACTGAGAGTTTAAAGTTGTTGCCTAATAGAAATGAGAAGAGTCCATAATCGATCAGAGAAGACAAAGTGGAGGAGATTCACTAGAAATAATATAATAGGCAATACCAGAATCGAAAGGAGATTACATTTTCAATTATATTTAATAAATGTACAATTTAAATAAATGTAACTGCAACTTATTGAAATTAGCATTTTTATTCAAATATTCTGTTACCAATTGGACATTTAAAAAAAAATAATTTTATCGTATATACTCAGGGAACGACGAACGTTCCCGATCGAGAAAACTGAACTGGAAACAGCACCAGGTGACGCTAGTGTTTCATGGACCATGCGCTTACAGATTATATGCTTACCACTCCTGCTACGACTAAAGAAAACTACATTTGACAAGTGACACCTGTCAAATACGCCAAAAAATTGTATACAGAACAGCAAATTGTATTATATCGAACCTCCACAAAATATTGTAATCTGTGACAGAACTCTCAAAACATCTAAAATTCCTCCGAAAATCTTATACAAATATAATCTGCCAACATGGCTTCGGTAAGAAATGTAAAAACCCTTGAAACTTCCCTCTGTCATATCAAAGAAATAAACAAACGATTTGTTTTAAGGTGCCACTGCTCGAAGACGACACGTTGGAATTTGGCGAAGAAGACCAAATCGCCGAAGCCAAGAAAGGCACTCTAACGTAATTACCAACTTATAAATACGTTCCTATTGATTTCATAAATGTACTTTATAGGCATCCATACGTGACATTCGTATATTTAGCGTTTAGGGGAGGTTCAATTGCGACGTACCTTCTTTGTGGTTTCTTCAGCAATAGCTTCATTGCCAGCTTTGTCTTCATCGTCCTCCTGCTATCAATGGACTTCTGGACTGTGAAAAATGTCACAGGCCGTCTAATGGTGGGTCTACGATGGTGGAACTACGTCGACGACGATGGGAAATCCCATTGGGTATTTGAATCTAGGAAGGTAGTCATAAACCACGCATAATGTTTGCTTTCAAATTAAATGATTATTGCTTTCCGCGAAAATCCACCCAAAAGTTATGGTGACCCTTGCTTGTAGGGTCAATCACAGAATAGAATTAATGATAAAGAAGCAACCATCTTCTGGTTGGTACTAGTTGGAACGCCAGTCATCTGGGGCATTTTATTTATTGTTGCCCTGCTGAGTTTCAGTTTAAAATGGCTGGTAAGTTAACAATGTTCATATAGTTTTAGAGATGATTTAATCATGTTTTTAAATTATATTATTTCCTAGTTGTTAGTTATAATTGCACTTACACTGACTGGAGCGAATTTATACGGATACATTAAGTGTAAATTCGGCGCCGGTGAGAGTATAACCACGGTGACATCCGATTTTTTGAAGAAACAAGTGATGCAGAATGCCGTGTCGATGATGGTGAGTCAAGCGGCACCTCCAGCGACCAACATAAATACTTCGCAAACCGTCTAAATTCTGTCCTAATAATATATTATTTAATACTAATAAAATTCTATGTATAAACTTACGTTATTTGTTTAAAATGTACATTGTATGTATGCAAAACTAGTCAATAACTAACAGTTTTATCACATTCTGATTGTGAGTTATAAACAATTCTTTTACTCGTCATTCCAATAAACAAAAATTATTAAAAACATTGATCGTATAAGAACCGGGAAGCAAATTAGACTCCAAGTTCAATATTTAGGCACAAAATAATATGTAATTTTTAATGTAAGGATTTTCGAAAATCTCGTGACAATTCCTGTGTTTTCATTTTTTAATAATAAATGACGACAATTCCAAATCAGTTCGAGAAATTTTTCAGATGAACCAGCAAACTTATTCAAAAACTTGTACCAGGATCACATAGGAGCAAGGAGATAAAATTCAATATTTACAATTAGATAAATTTTCTTTTTCATATTAA
>WSZQ02110725.1:0-12025 GCA_019419845.2 Weissflogia rhopalogaster
AAGGTAATTAAAGATAGTCTAAGTTTCATCTCAAATTCTTGGAAACTTCATCGAAAAAAAGTGCTAAAAGTCTTATGAAAGCGATTTGTTCCGGATGTTGGCGGACGGAAATTAACTAGTTTAATTAGTTCGAGACACCTTGAATTTACACCGGACGAAAACAATGAAAGTGTCGCGGACGGGTCCCGTGGGGACAATTGGCAATAACACTCGACTGTTGGCTCGTAAATATCGATAGCGAGGTTTAGGAGCGGCGGTGGCATGGCGGCTATATGCCTGGCGCGAATCACACGCATTTACTGTCGTGTTATCCAGTTATCCTGTTTATCCCGATGCAAGTGATTCGATGCGTCGTCTCTCAGCCGCGCTAATTCACGCGCGCTTGTAATCGAACTTTATCTGATGACAAAGATTAATGAACACGAATACGTAACGTAGCGTCGGTTAATTGAATTATCAATGTGGCAATGATTTTCAAATGGTATTACGCTTGAAATCATGATGTTTATTTTACAACTCTGCAATCGCATGATGAAATTGTGCAGATTACGGTTTAATCCACGCGTATGAAATACAATTGTTGAATTAAGCGTTACAGGCTGTAAAATATTTTAAGATATAGCCATTAACATTTTAACTTGTTAATATTTAATTTAAGGTAAATTTGATTATTTTTTCCAAGAGGTTTACGAGTATATGTGTATACGACTATATTTCACTTTAAAAAATGATATTTTGAAAATGATTTAGTTTGAGAATGAAATGAACCCTTATTTACTTTTTATCAGATATTTTAACAATAACATGATATATTTCAGGGTGATATTTACTCACTGATACGCGATTAGAGACCAGAAAGCAAGGGAAATTGAAAATGTATTTAGCATTGTCACTTTTACAGGTATAAGTTATAAAACGAGACATTTTCACAACAAAATCCACCATTGCTTCAGATTTATCAGATATTTTTATGTAAGAATATTATGAATGTAGGAAGTCTGAAATAAATTTCCTGAGATTATATATTTAAGCAACAACTAGATTTAATTAACTCTACTAAAATGCATTTTATGATAAGGAAACGTGTGTGACCACTTAAGAAAGATGTAAAAACTCAATAAGTGGTCCCGGCGCCTCCACCATTCGCTATCCAACGTTGCGAATTACACTCACTCTTAAGTGAGCGCAAACAATAATACGAAATAGCTTTCCAGCCGTGTTATGGCTCAATAAATCGCCGCCCGCCAGCGCCCATTTACCGTGTCTGCTCACACGAGAGTCATATATGTGCACCTGGACGGTATACGCACCCAACCGGCCTCAACTGTACCAACAACTCTCCCTGGGAGTATGAATGAATCCCCACGAATATGGCGCATATAACCGCTGCGTGAGATTGCGCCAAGTAAAACAATGGCATAAAGTGAGCGCCCATGGTATTAGGCGGTAGAAATTTATCGGCAATTAAAATTTAATTTTGTTGTTGTTCTCCCCGGTGTGAGCACCACGGTCTGGAATGCAAAGCGTCGATGAATTTCAATAATGTCCGAGAGTAAAAGCTCACACACGCGCTCTTGTAGCAGCAATAAAAATCATAATTTTTATTAATACTCGCCCCAAACCGTTGCGCTTTAATAAATATCCAGTCTTAACGAGGCCGTCCTTAATACCGATCACTATAAAACAGCATAACTATAAATTTAGGGTCTTATTAAGTTTTTATACGCTGGCAAACGGCAAAAGGCAGAGAAAACAGATTTTTTGTTGAAAAACGTTGCGTAAATATTTGTACAATGTGGATTAATGCAATGAAGAGAGATAAAACAGACAAAGCCGTCATAAAATAATCCCAGCTTTAATTTTAATATATTTGTTTGTTTTTTTACATTGGAAATGACAAGTAGAACAATAACAATCAAGTTAGTTACTTTGTGCTGTTGGGACAAAACAGGGCAGAGAAAATACGTAAAAACCTATACTTATAATGCTATTATCCTGCCGTATAACCTTATAAATATAGGTAATTTCTGGTCCTGACAAACAAACATAAGCTGGAAATATAATCGTGGCAGGAAAAAACTTCATTAAATGTCGTGGTTTGTACGTACAGTACGTGCATTAAAAATGTGAGAATAAGATCGTTTACAACGGTGGTAGTCTCAAGGGTGCTCAATGATACCTTCATTCATTCTCTGCCGTGGAGGGCCGGAGGGAAAGAGAGACGGTGGGTGGTGGTAAAAACATGGAAGGTGGTAAAGCGGGGAAGTAAGGGCACGCGAGGGGATAGACATTAATTATGCCATTGATGGTGACGCTCATATTTAATGCATATGCGCATTAAACCACTCGAGAAAATTTTACCAAACGCCAAAATGAAACCAGAGACGGTAAATGCGCCCGAAACGCGAATTAGTGATTCATACATCGGTGAAACATGACACAAAACGCTTTCAAGCTGATTTAAAATGTGCTCGAGGGGTGAATCCGGCACCGTGCCGCAGAAATAGACAGCAATTTATTACACGTGGCGGCTAACTGAGCGTGTCAAAAAATGCGGCTGTCTACTTGAGGGTGGCATATTTGAAGACGCGATATTTTGGTGGATGCGCCGGTAGCAATGCGGTGGCAGTAACGCCACCGGAAAGATACAAATGCGTACAATTCTGATTTGGTTAGGGATGCATTGCATTGCAACGAGTACATCACCGTGCATTATTTAGTAGCTCCTGCAACTTGCCAGGCCCCCCGAAAAACACGAAAACGAGAAATTACACCACGTTTACTGCGAGCGAGAGTTGTAGCGAGAACAAAAAAGAACGTTGTAGAGGAGTAATGGCTTTGGGTGCATACAAATTTTCATCGTCAAGTTTTACAATTACAAACCTATCTTTCCAGTTAAACGTGGGAATAAGGTTGAAAGTCAAAACGCTACAAACCTGCAAGCATGCTGGAAAATGTAATATACAATGAGACGTAATGAAAATTTACCTTTATAAAGACTCATCTTCGAAAAATTGCTTTTCTGTTTAAAAAAAGAAAATTTCCTTTAAATAAATCAAATTCTATGTAATGAAATTTAACAAAAAACGAAAATAAAAAACAAACAAATCTATATAATAAACATCCTAGATGATGGTAAAACAAACTTAAATCTTTGAAATGCTTTGTAGTCAGGCGTTCGGTGAGGAAACAAATTAAAGTTGAGGAAAACTGATGAACTACTCGTGATGTTTTCTCCTTTAATTTCTGCACGTAGGGCACTTTGAGATGAATTTCTATTGAAACAAAAGGCACGTGTCTGTTTTTAATTTTGAATCTCCCTTCGTTGCGCGCACGCCGCGCTCCATAATAATGAACAACACGCTATAGACAGGGAGAGAAGTTGCAGGTTTCAACGTAACACCAACCCTCACACACCACCCACGTTCCTCGGTAGCAACACTAACCCTCCATCTTTGTACTTCTTTCCGGGATTCATCGGCTTCGGGTCGTGTGCGTGCAGGAAGCAATTTCACCCTCGATTATGAATTGCTAAACAAATACGTCTTAAAGTCGTGTTCGTTCAAATCATCAGCCCCGTCAAGACACCCTTCGTAGATAAACTAGACGCAGTTATAGCATCGTTTGACTGCTACTTACCGGCGAAGATTAACGGAAGTGCATTGCAATGCCTTTTATTATTTCTAATTAAATGCTTTTTTAAGTGCCGCTCGACATGGCCGGGTTGGAGGAGTGATTGTTTAAAGGGTGGGTCATGCTGGAGGCGGTTAAACTGTGCTGGAATGCGACACGAAGTAGTAGGAAGGACGGCGACGAATTGGGTTTGCGAAACTTTTAATTACGCGGCCAGGGCGTCAATTAATGTGTATTTGCGTGGAGGCGTTCGCGCCCTTTTAAATGCCTTCCTTCCTTCCGGCGAACGAAGCGACCAAAAGTCGGCGATACCCGAAAGAAATTTAAACAGGTTGTTCTATATCAACAAACTTAATTTAAATTATAATCAACTAACTTTTAGATTAACTGACTTAGAAAATTTATTTAAGAATTTGAAAATTTGGCCTCTCCGCATCTTCACCTGATACCTGGAGGCAAAATTTCAAAAAGTGTACTTTTGCTTTCTTTCTACTAAATTGTGGTAACACTCCCCAGGAAATAGTAGAATGTGAAATTGAAACTATGTTTTAAAATAATTTCTAATATACAAATCCTGGAATCATCATTCATAATTAATTGATTCTTAATTAAATGTAGTTTGTTCTGGTATATCCTGGTATATCCAACTATTTTCATATTTCTCGTAATCTCATATTAGTATTATAAATCACACATCATTCTATTCAGAGAGAAATTTTCTATAAACTACATAAACACTCTTCATTCAGAATAAAAGGGCGCATGAATTACAGTCCTAGAATTTTGGGAAATATGAAAATAATTAACTTAAAAATTAGTCATTTTACCGAAAAATCGATTTTTGTATGATAGATTTCTTAATTATTAAACTATCTTCGGGCAATATAGGATATACCAAACTACATTTTATAGAGAATCAATTACTATATAAATGATAATTGTACCATTTGTATATTCGAAATTATTTTCAAACAAAGTTTGAATTTCACAATTTAGTTCCACCATTGGACCGCTACGTTGTTCCGTCAAACTTATAATAAACTAACCTCACTTAAACAAAGGTTTAAATCCACTAAACATACTTAAATATATTATCCAAAACAGTTATGCGTAAATAACGATAAAACTGTAAATTTCACTAGTAATTTATGCGAAAAGCGCGAAAATCTGATATAAACCTGACGTAACCAACACAACATTAAATATATTCAATAATTTAGCCGCGATTATTATACTCAATTTACGCTAAATGTAACTATAGATTGCAAATTTTGGCAGACGTTGCATAAAACGCCTGCTTATGCAACGTTTTACCAGCGAATCCGCAATATTTCCGCACGCCTGCATAATTCACTCGTATTTAATTACATTCGCGATAAAATATACGCTCCTCATTTAAATATTAATCACGGCCGTGCGCAAGCCGGCTGGAGCTTTATAATAATTTCGATGATTTTCACGCGCGGCCTGACGGTTTTGCGAAATTTGCGCGATTTGTTGCCGCTCGCCCTCGCACGTAAACAATCCACGCGCGATGAACAACCCCTTGGGTGCTGTATTTTACACCCCGACGAACCAGTGGCGAGAACACCTAATAGGTGTTCGACAAAAACCACTTTAACCTCTTCATCACAAAATTAACTCCATTTATCTATAGTGTTATTTCTCCGTTATTATTTAATCATTTTACAATGATTTTTGCTATAGAATTAATTTTATGACTGCTTTAAAGTTTTTAGTAACACTTTGTATATGTTGGCACTAAGGGGAATTGCCTCGAATACAGCATATGAGTAGAATATTGTTGAATACAGTAAATTTCAGTACCTGAAGGGCACGTACGCGTGATTACGCTATTCAATAATATACATAATCGGGTGGAGGCGCCGGGCGGTCCGTGGTTTGGGTAAATGAATAATGAAAAAAACACCCTGCCTCATGCATATTCACGTGGGGATAATAATTTCTCTGCGTATGGACGCACTTGTGCATTTTGTAATGTTTTTTTTTTGTTTGACAATCATTAACAATTGCATTGTCAGGTTTTTATGAGATTGAAAAACAGCTGATGCGATAGGGAAGTGTAAATAAACAATAATACAAAGTTTTTGAGATAAACACTGAAATTTGAGTTTTCACTTGATAAAAATGTTTATTACCGTTGAAAAATTTTAATTATTTTGTAAATAAATATTTTTTAATGTTTTTCTTAATTTAATTGGAGATATTTTCAAAAGTTATAGGTTAATTTAAGTTTTTTTTTAAGCATATGAAAGAAAAAGAATTCCTCTTTCCAAAAGTGTACCATATGATATGATCGAATATTTAGAAATGCTTAAAAGGATCAATTAAAACTGTCTAATCGTACGAAATACCCAACAAACATTACCCAACAAAATTATAGAAGTAAATATGATGTTAATGTTGTTTTCTTCTTTTTTCAGAGAGATGCACTGAACCTGGAACCAACTCATGTCGCCAACTGCGTGTCCAAGGGCAAATCTGAGGTACGATTAATTATCTTGATTCCAATTTCATGTTTTTCTCTCTCTCTCTTCTTTTCGGCATGGTGCTGGTCTCTTAATAGATTTCTTTCGGAAAATATTTTGCGCGTTATATCTGCTATGAATTCCACGCTGCGGCTATGAAATTTGATGAAGTATGAAACTCGCGGGTCATCCATCATTTCGAGTTCATCAGTTTTTTTTTTTGCGTTACTACTGCCTGCGCCCTACCGTTTCCCACATTCGAGCATTTGCGGTTTTTCCACAGCTTGTGTGTGTTTATATCTCGTGCATCTGCGGTCCGCGTTTTGGCGTGGCGCTGTGATTGACGAATGACATGTCTTTCAGCGCGATACATATATAAAATCATCGCGCAAAATTTCGAAAAACTCGAGAAACAACCGAGAAATACCCGCTAAAAAACGTAAAAAAAAACGTCATAGCCAGACGGACTGACAAAAAAGTACGGAACACCAAACTCCACATTGAAAAAAAAGTAAATAGGATGAAAAAACGGGGATAAACGCGTATAAAGTAAAATAAGAATGAATGACGACCGGGTAATGTGAATGAAAACGTCCGGAAAACTTAATTCATTGTCGCTTTCATGTCACAGCGTCGTTGCATTGACAAATGCGATTTTAAACAACTGTAATACGCACTCTATTATTAGGTCGTCAAAGTGCGTAAACAAAATGCCACTTTTCTCAGCTGCCTGTGGTGAGAAAGAAAAAACGAGTGATTATTATAATACATTTTTCATTATGGATATTGACTTTATGTGCTTTAACCGCCCTCAACCATGTTTATTATTCGACGCACATTCGACTACATATATTACTGCTTTGCAGTACATGTAGTGCAATGAATTGTTGCCATCGATGTCGTCGCCGCTGGGAATTTAGGGCTATTCGGTGCCAGCATAATAGATATTTGCCTAGGGTCCGACTAGTAGATTCGTGTAATGTCGCATTATCGTGCCTTTTTATCATACTAATAACTAATTTCCAGACTTATTCCAACATGTACCTGCAAGTATACATTTCTCTTCTACTTGATTAGTATGCTAATTACAATTTTATTACATTTTGCTTTTATTTATTCATCAGTTTGTTAATGGAAATAAAGAATAGTCAAATGAACTAGAACTTTTTAATTTTTAAATTGAATTCCTATTAAAATCTGACTATTTTTTCTTAAACAGTAAATAATTATTGCGGAAAGAGAATAATAAATTAACTACAAAAAATGACAATAAAGTGATCTTTTAATTTGTTTCAGAACGAGTGAAAAACGTAGGTTTTGAAATAAGTTATGGAGCATTTTCGAGAGATTCTTGCACGGGATATAGTTTTACTGGCAATGCCAAAAAACGTGATATGTTCAAAAGTTATAGGTTTATTTTAGTTGTGTCGAAAGATAATGATAAAAGAAGATCCCGTCTTTGCAAAATTGGATCTCGTGATAACAAATATTTGACAGTGGCCTACACTGTCAAATTTTCATTTTAAATTTTCATTTAAATCTTTCATACGATGTGATTAAATCTGTACAAATATTTAAAATTTCGCACTAGGTCTTGTGTCTAACTACCCAAAATCAAAGAAGAATGTGTAAAACGTTTCTCTTCACGAAATTGCTGGTATTCTCAAAAATGCTAGGTTAATTTGAGATTTTTTTCAAAGACTATAATAGAAGAAGAGTTCTTCTTTCCAAAATAGTGCCATGTGATGTGATCAAATATTTAAAAATGGTCGAAATTTTCAATTAAAACTGTTCATACAAAATACAAGTAAAACTTGTAAAACGATTTTGTGTACGCACACGCCGGTGATAATGGGCGCCGGTACGGTGAAGAGCTCGTCCGCTCTTGGGGCACTTGTTCGTACTGGAATGATGTCGCCTCGAGGATGGTGTAACGCGGTTTATAAGGCCGCGAAAAAACTAACTGTGTGAGAGAGAAATAGAACACTGAGCTTTTTAGGCTCTTCGTTGAGATACAAGTGACTCGACCCAAGGCTGATTTAAATCTGTTTATTTCATAGTAGAGTTGCGGTATATATACAAAAATTCTAACACTAATTAGGGCTAAAGGGCAGCGCATGGCCTGCGCTTGGCCAGCGCATAACACGTTATTAGTTTTCGCATTAATATATTTACTTTTCCTATGTCTAATGATCATTATCGTTTGTATTTGCCTTAACTAAGATATGCACAAATGGCCCTGTTCAAAATGTGTTTGAACAGATTTTGTTCATTAAAATGATGATACCTTCAAAAGTTATAGGTTAATTTTAAGATTTAGAATTAATATGATTGATTATATTAGGCGAAGAGTTCTTCTTTCCGCAAATATATCGCATGGTTATAAAATCTTCAATATACACAAAATCAACAATCTCTTAATAATTAAAAATTATTCAGACATAGAAATATAGACAGCATATACAATGAGTGAAAAAAAGTTATGTTAAAGTTTCGTTTACAAAATGATACAAAAAGCCATGCTAGTAATAGCATAAAGAGCTTTTCTGTATGCCCGGCGCCTCCGCGCTTATAAAAACACCCGTCCTCGACGATAAAAACCCGGAGCGCAAAAAAGTAACTCCCGAAGCATTGGCCGCGTCGTACTTCCGCCCTCCTCTTTCCCCCCTTCTCCTCTTTGCTTCGCTCTATGATTGTCGACAAACAATTCTTAAACTCGGCGTGCTTTCATCGTCCGTCCTGCCGCCTGGGTTTGCCGGCCAGCTTTTTGCGTCGGTGTTGTCGCAAGAAAACGCCCGGCGCCTTCACCTCTTCCTCTTCGCCAACAACGACGAACGCGTCCTCGCATTATTCAACAAAGTTTTGCGTTTCTGTGTTTTTTTTCTCGCTCACTGTTTCTCTATTTCTGGCCTGCTTGCCTCAGCGAAAGTTTCCTATTTGCATTATGCCGGAGCGTAAGTTCTAACGCCACTTTTGTAAACTCTTCTTGGGCGTTTTTTTTTTCTCTCTGGGCGTCTCTCATCCAGAGTTGATGGAAACTATCCGAGTTTTGGTCTGGTCGTGGCGTGGCTTTGAAATCAATTATGATTCACACAGATTCGGACCCGGATTACCACTGAAAACGCTAGAAATTAATTAAATTTTTAGCAATGCCCGATTGATATGTACGTGCGCTTGCCTGGGGCGGCTTTTCCGGCGTTATATTCAGTCGCGCGGAATGTTTGCTGAATTGTCGCATTATTTGATGGATTTTTGGTGCCGGATTGCTGGGGAAACGCAGCCGGAATGGCAGTGAAAATAACAAAACGCAACATAGAAATTCAATTAAACGGAAGGACAAATATAAATAATCGACGCGATTTTCACGCTTTTGCTGCAATCCCGGCCAGCTGATGAACGCGCTTGCGAAAACTGTTGAGCAAATACTTCGCAATTTGCGAAAGCACTTTTTATCGATTCCGGCGGGTCTCGAATTTTTCACTCGGAATAATTAACCGAAATTAAAACAAGTGTACTCAATTTTCTCCGAATTTTATGAGTGTTATTTGCGTGAAATAATTCGAGTTCGATGATTATTCGCCAGTTTGCGGAATTTATCTTTCAACTGCTTCCAATCGAATTGTTAAAAATGTTCATTTAGCACTCATTTCATTTAAAATAGAAGTAAAACTTGAAAAACGATTTTCTGCATTAAATTGGTGATATCTTCAAAAGTTATTGGTTAATTTTAGTTTTTTGAAAGTCTATGAAAGAAAACGAGCCCTTCTTTCAAAAACTGTATCAGGCAATATGATCAAATGTTTATTGAAAAAAATAGAAGTAAAACTTTTAAAATGTTTTGTTCATTAAATTGGTAATACCATTGAAAGTTATATATAGATTTTTTTTATAGTAGATTTCTTCTTTCCAAAAATGTATCACCAGAGGTGATACAATGTTTTATAATTTTAGAAATTTTATATTAAAACTGTTTATTCGAAATAGACAAAATCGAAACATTGACATTCAATTAAAAAGTATGACAAATATAAATAATCGACACGATTTCCTCACTTTTGTTGAACTTCCGATCAGCTGATGAATTCGCCTGCGAAAACTGTTGAGCAAATACTTCGTAATTTGCGAAAGCGCTTTTTATCGATTCCGGTAGCCCACACTTATTTCACTCGGAAAAATTAACTGAAATTTAAACAAGTGCACTCAATTTTTCTCCTAATTTTATGAGCATTATTTGCGTGAAATAACCTAATTCGTGTTCGATGATTGCTTGCGTTTTGGCGAAATTTGACTTTCAAATTGTTCCACTCGTCGGCTCGGAAATGCCCCGACTGCACAGCGTCTGCTGGGCATCGAAATTAATTTCAATTCCGCCGTGGCTGATTTTGAATGGCTCGAAAAAGGCCACTCCACCATGGCAGAGGGTTGATACGACCTTCGAGATTTTCAATTAGCAAATAAAATAATACCTCGCTATCGCAATTTTACGCGACGGTAGCAGCGCGCCGGAAGATGGCCTGGCAAAAGGGCTAATATGCAAATTAGGTTTTCATTAAATGCACGAAAATTTTGACGGAGCTCGCCGAGCACAATTGGCAGGACGACCACTTGGGTATTTCCCCTCGCATTGTGTTTTACATATTGACCTATCACTTGGAGTGTTCTTTTTCTGCCTCTTTAGCATAACATTGACGTTTAATTAATTTTACAATAACGGAAAATTTTCATCTGTATTCCACTCCTCCAGTCAATATAAATCAAAGACTTCTTATATTAACGTATATATTAAAAATGATGTTTATTGAATGAAATGATTTGCCTTTTCAATTGAATGAAAATCTGGAATAATAGAAAGCATGTTAGTAACGTGTAACTGAGCATATGCACATACCGCCTAAGGTAGGAAAATCAGACAGTGTTTTTCATTGTGTGGTTTGCAGTTTTCCGTTTGTTTGTTTTTTTGTAGACGACATGCAAATCGACGTGAAACGCGAATGAATAAAATGCATGTCCGTGTTTGTACTATGAATAATGCAAAGAGTATTTTTAACATCATTAAGAGTCACCCTCGGAGCCACGTATGGCTACGAGGCGCAATATAAATGGGAAAATAATTTTCACCCGTCTCGTGTCGCGTTCGTCCACTTTTGACATCAATACACCAGCGCTCATCCGCGATTATTCACACGCAGACAGGAAGAGCGGAAATGAACATGTTGCAAGAGCACCATTGAAAATCTGCAAACTATTCCACTTAAAATTTGACAATAAACTATGAACATGTCAAAAATCTGTTTTCCATATGCTTTCTCCCAACCAATGCTAATGGTAAACAACATAAACTACACTAAACGCAAAACCAGTAAAAGAAAAACAGTGGAAGTTATGATTTCTATTGTCGCTCGTTGGCAGTCAATTTCACTTTATTCAGCCTCGGTCGACTCTTGTTGCTTGGTGGTTGGGGGGTGGTTGTGCTGTCGACATGCTGCGTTCCTTAGCCGTGCCAGCGCACGCCATCGGGTCGTTATTCTAAATCATAAAATAATTCGTCGCCCTGGCGCATGGCGACTTGCACACTTTCCGGTCGACATCGTTTGTTTATCAATCACGGGCGTGTTTCAACGAATTGTGCCCCGCCGCCTCCCTGCCGAACAATGCGACGGCGCGCAATAAGTGGCCGAAAATGTTCTCGTCAAGGCGGTGTGTTACACCTTCCTTACCAGTGACGTATATTAATGCGCGACTAAACGCCGCGATTCGTCAACTTATAAATTTACATATTGTACACGATACTGTGACTTTTGAAACAAGGCAATATATCACTTGTTCTATGATTATATGATTATCGCTCAACATAAAAATAGGTTTAAAAAAGTGTGCATATTTTTGTGATGGTTAATAATTGG